>NTPY01000937.1:348134-365605 GCA_002922825.1 Brachionus calyciflorus | reverse complement strand
AAAAGCTGAACAGCCCTTTTTCCAAAATTTTTTAAAATTAACCATCATATTTGATATTATTTATCTAATTTAGGTCATTAATCAAAAACTCATTTAAAATTTTTGAGTAAAAATATCCGAAAGTCGCCTCAATGTGATCTTTGAAATTCCCCTCTGATGGCAAGAAAAACATCATTCTATTTCTTAAATCGTATGTGACTATTTTATTTTCACTTTTTTTGACCAACGACATTTTGAGACGAGTTGGTGAAATTTGATAGTTTTAAATTTTGAAAATAAATCGTGCTTTTCTTTTGATTACTCTATGTTTAAAGTATTCTAGTTTGTATTTACTCAAAATGTTGTTAAGCTTGTTAAAATCTTCCAAAATTGTGACTTTTAAATCAATATTCAAAAGCTTATAAATACAATTAAACAGTCGAATCGCCTTAATCCGAATTTTTCGGGAGTAAAAAAATTGAGTTCGGATTAATTTTTCCGGATTAAAAAATTTATAGCAACCAAAATTTTTCAAAAAAATCTTAATCTGTTATAGTTGCCTAATTTTTGAGACCTGCGCTAAAAAGGTTTTTCGGGTTTTAGTGCTTCATAAAAAATAAGTTTCTGGTTTAGGGGCAGGGATAAAAGCGATAAAATAAATAATCATTTTTAAATAAATTTTTAATAATAAATGTTTTTTGAAAATTAACCCGGCTTTCAAATTGGAAAAAAAAATTTAATTCGATTTTAAAAAAAAATAAAAAAAATATTTATAAAAAAAAAGTAAATACAAACTAGAATTTTAAAGCCGGGTTAATTTTCAAAAAACATTTATTATTAAAAATTTATTTAAAAATGATTATTTATTTTATCGCTTTTATCCCTGCCCCTAAACCAGAAACTTATTTTTTATGAAGCACTAAAACCCGAAAAACCTTTTTAGCGCAGGTCTCAAAAATTAGGCCAATATAACATGGGGTAGATGGTACTAAGTGCCTGCTCTAAAAAAGATTTTTCGGGTTTTGGTGCTGCATTAAAAAACAAGGGAATACGGTAATAAGCCGAAAAAATTCCACTTTTATAGATAATTATTGATTCATTTAAGTTTATCGTTTACCCTTTAAAATGAATCAATGTATTTTTTTCTGTTAATACATAATGCATTATGTAAATTTTATTTTTTAAGCCCTTACCTTTTATTTTTTTAAGGACAAAGAAAAAAAATTCAATTGAAGGGCAAGAGTTCGTTTTAAAAAATTGAAAATACACAGTTTTTGCTTCACAAGTAGTTGAAAATTATAGTTCGGATGTTAAAAAAAGCGAACTTTATTGTTCGGATAAAAAAAAGAGATTTACATTGATTTATATTAATTTGGGGATATGTCAAATTTGGTTCAGATAGTGAAAAGTTCGAATAAAAAAGGTTCCGATTAAAGCGATTCGACTGTAATATGTATTCGCGAGTTTTTGAAGTGACGATTAGGGAAATAAATTAATAAAGACACATAATAGTCAAATAAGGCAAAATAAACGATTTAAAGAACTGAAGCCTAACCTTATGCGATAAATAAAATAAATTATCAATTAAGTATAGCCTTTTATTTATTGATATTCATGCGATTGGTAGCGCTTCTGATTCTTGATCAGAAGTTTGCGTAAAAATATTTATTAAAATAAAAAATTTTAATTTTCAAAAAAAGAAAATATAAAATAAACAAATTTTTATATATAGAACATTCTATCCTTCAAATTAGGATGTATTTCAATGAGACTAGTCTCATATTTGCCATCAATTTCTTTTTTAAAATTCATCTCATTCAAATTGTACACCCTACCTCGCTCAGCACATAAATCAGCATAGTAGGTCGGTGCAGGATATGACACACTTGTTGTACTCCGAGCGTAAATATGACACAAATAAAACGAAAATAAAATTAACTTATTCGAATCAAAATTATTTTCATCATGAAGCAAAAAATAATGACAAGGTTTACTAGTACCTTGAATACCTAAATGAGAACAAACAAAGAAATCAAACTTGTCCGGTGTGACTATTAAAGTGTCTACCACAGTTCCAGGTGGTACATTTTGATTCTCAAACTTGCCACTCATAGCTTGGTCTTCTTTTTTAACAGGAAACAATCTAGTATGATGTCTTTTTTGTACAACTATGTAACTTATTTTAGGAAAATAACCACTCTCTATTTTTTCACATGCTTTACGAATTTCGTTCATTTCATGGTCTCGAACCGGCTTAAATTGACCTTCTGAGACTCCATCTCTAAAAAAAATTAATCTTTCAGGTAATTTTTGATTTAGTTTCTTATATTTTGTAATCAATTCAAAAACTGCCAGATTCAAATGATAAACGAGTTCCAAAGCGGATCTTTCAGTATTTTTTTGATTTAGCACACAAGCTGGATAATAACAACAGTTTTTATCTACACTGCCGACAACAGCTGCAACTGATTCGAATATTTTAGGAGCATTTGGATCGGTAGATTTTTTAGGACCCGGTGAAGGATGATTTACATCGATACCAAATATCATAACATTCGAATCGTACAATTCTTTCAAATAATTCTTAAAACTTATGACAAAAAAAACTTTAAACAAAAAAATTTTTTTTTATAAAATTTTTTTCTTACTTTAAATCATCAGATGATAGTTTAAAATTTGTTCCGCCTAATTTTGAGTTTAGTTTAAGACAAATATTTGAATTTAATTGTCCAACTGTAGGATTTAATATAAAATGGCCTGTATCTCTATCTCTTTTCATAATAGCCGATTGATCAACACATTGGGTTATTACGCCGTATTTAATATCGCCAATTTGTTTCACAATTTCTTTTTAAAAAAAAATATTTTGTAAATAAAGCTTTTGTAAACTTTAGAGTTTAACAAACGTTAGAAAGGTGTTAGGGGTATAAAACTATTTGGTTTTTAACAAGTGTTAAATAAAGATTTAATCTTAAGACTACATCCGCAACCGGAGAGATTCCTAAAATATGAAAACAGGCTAATGAAACCTCTTTGTAAAAATCAAAGCCAACCTTTAAATTTAGATTACTTTAAAACAAATTTAACTTACGGTAGATTTTTTGGTCCTTATTTTTAAGTATAATTAACAAAAATTCTACTTTAAACTCTTGAATTTTTTGCTCGATAAATTTCATAATAATTTCATAATCTTGATCATTTCGACCAGATAAGATAGCAAGTTGATTAGCCATTCCTATCGAATGAAGCTTAGCAGTCGATACAAAATTTTTAATATATTGTCTCATGGAAGTTTCATCCAAGCCACTGAAATCAATAACTATCCATTTCGATACTGATTTAGTATCATAGAAAATCTTATCTTTGTTATCCCACCGACCAGTATTCGGCTCAATCGATTTGTTTCCATACTCTATTTTAGCTCCTTTTATTTTACTAGCTTCTAATTGAGTCATTCTCAAGTCTATGTTTATACCGAATTCTCTCAGAATAGGGTCTGCATTCAAATTAATTCCTTGAAATAAATTCATAATTTCTTGTTTACGATCATTAGGTTTAATATTTGCATTTCTTATCTTACAATTTAAAAATATATTAAAAAATTTAAAGACATGTTAATTTACTTAAACGAACTTACCATATTTGACTGTTCTATTGGGTTCAAATTTGACCTACGATCAGTCACTGTTGTACACACTTCAATTGGTATATGAGTATTGTTACCAATCGTAATCAAAGGCAATTCTGGATACCTTCAATAAGCCCAAAAATAATATTTAAAATTAAGTAAATTTTAAAAGATTTGAGTTACCTAAGTTCAATATTATATTTCATTTTAAAAAAATCTTTACACTTCATAGTTTTGTCTTTGACTTTAAAGCTATAATCATTTGCATTCATGTAAAAATTTTCAATTTTTACTAATTTTTTATTATGATCTCTAATAGTAATATCTTTTTTTTTACATTATTAGATTCAAAACATAACAAAATAAATTTTGATCAAGTAAAATTTACTTTTTAAAAATTTTAACAACTCAAAATTATTTTGGGAAATTTTAAGTTTCAAATCTTTGGGATTACATTGTCGATATTTCGTATCGAAAAACTCGCATGCGACATCAATCAAATTTCTATCACCTCTATTCAAAGCAACAGTAGCCACTAAAAATTAAAAATATTTTTATTTTAATTTATATTTTTGTTAAATTTTAGACTTTTATTTTACTATTTAGATTTAGAGTTAAACCTAGTTCAGATGGTCTAACTGATAGAAAAGCACCTTGTCTTAGGTCTAGATTTAAACCAATTTCAATTGGTTTTTGTCTCAAATTAAAAAAGCTATTGGCATAATTTAAAACTTGATTATTTAGTCTTAAACTCTGTGTCATTAGCATTTGTAATATTCTTATCTGTTCTACATCATATAATGGCTTATTGGATTCAATAGTTAATGATTTAGATTTTTCGACAGCTTGAAATATTGCTTTAAATTTTTTCCCATCGACTTCAAACTCAAACTTAAATATTATTAAAATAAGTTTCAATATTGATTTAAAATAAAAAGAATTCTTACTTGTTTAGTTGTTAATTCAATTAATGAAATGAGGGTTTTTTTAAAATCATATAAAATTTTGTTTGAGTAAACAACAAATTGTTTTAAATATTCCATAATCATAGCCCTTTTTTAAAATGAATTGTTAGAAATTTAAAAAGAATAGGCGTCTTTATTAAATTATATCCAATCTTTTGATCATTCAAGCTTCGAATTCTCGTATGACATAAAAATTAACTTGTACGCATTTTGTTCCTTGACTCTTCTTCTGAAGAAAACAATCAATTTGTTTGATACTTTTCCTTGATTTGAGAAAGAAGAAAGGAAAACAATCGTACAAGTTTGTTTAAATTTATACTGTAATTTCCTTTATTTATTTGAACACTTGATGACAACTGACTTTTTAAACTTGCATATTGATTATTCAATATTTTTTATTGAATTTCAAATTTTTTAATTTGGTACAAAAATCCACTTTTTATGCAAATTTCAAAAATCAGTTGTCAAATTATTTTTTTTTTAATTTTGAATAAATAAAGTGTTAATCAGTTTAGCAATAGATATGGGCAGTAGCCTGTTGATTAACCTTGAAACTTGAATTTGGTACAAAAATCCACTTTTTATGCAAATTTGTATATTTGGTTTCTTGGAAAATACAAATTTACGAGTTTCCGAAAAGCTGCCAACACTAAATATTTTAAAAGTATGCGTCACAAAGCTCTCATTTTTTTAAACACTTAAAGGTACAATTAAGGAGTTTTTTTAAACTAAATTAAAATATTTATTAGTAATTTTCTGATGTGCTGAAAAGGTTTTGGAGGGTAGGTGTGCTTCAAAGTATTAATGAGTGTGTTCAAACGTCTTTTGAATGTGCTGATGCAATTATCCCAGTTATTAAATATCGTATATTTAAAATTAGTTGCATTTTAGAGCAAATTTTAAAAATAACTAAATTTTTTTTTTGATCCTAAAATGCTCCTTTTTTTTGAAAACATTAATATATAAAAGGCTAGAAAAATTTTAAGCATTATTTGGATAAAAAGATGAAATAACTGAGCTTTTATACATAAAAATGCTTAGAACTTACTTTCCAATTTTGGCAGATAGTACTTCTTTCTGACGGCTATCAGTAATAGAGACATCATATTGAATAACTTTAAAATTCTTTTTCAAGTTAATTCTAAAATGATTAGCTATAACTGAAAATTGTTGACCAAGATTAAATCTTTTTTTTGGTTTTTCCGGAAATTGTGTATTTGGATCAAAGAGAGTGATTTGTTTCGTTTCTTCGGGTTGAGACTCGACTGATGTTAAAGTCGATGTCATAAATTCTGATTTTGTTTCTTCAATTTCAGTCTTATTTTGCTTAGAGGATGTACTTGAAACACTTGCTCCAGCAAGATTAGCTTGAGTTATTTGACCGCGACCACGACCACGACCACGACCGCGTCCTCTACCTGTATTTTGACTCATTTTAATTAGTTCTTTAAGTTTATAATTTTTTTAAGGTTAATTTTATAAAAACTGCTTCCTAATATAAAACAATGTTGCAAAAGGTTGCGAAATTATCCTTAAACACTTGACTGTTCGTATACTAAGCTTTGTTTAATATTCAAATTATTATAAATAATTTTCATACGAAATGAAAAAGATTGGAAATTAATTTTGAGTCATTTTTTTAAATTTTTATCACTCAAGTCACAAGAAAGCGAAAATTTTAGTACAGTCAACCCTCTTTAATCCGAACAACAAAATTTCACCAAAATTATGTTCGAATTAACGAAAATTTAGATTACCAAGTAGTTTTTGCTTTGCAGATTTTTTTTCTAAAAAAAACAAATCGGATAATCGAGAATTCTGGAATACCGAAATTCGGATTAAGGAGGGTTGACTGTAACAAAAATTAATTAAAATCAGAAAATTCATTACCGTAAAACCTGACAAACTAGCCCAGGGCTAAACATATATTGTGGAAAACAACTTAGAGACTATAGACTTATTTTTAGATCACGCTCCTTTTCACTTAAATGATGGTGTAATGTAAATATCAACTTTAATATACATATAAGCCCAGCGCTTATATGTATTTTTCTGAAATAAGCTGACTAAATTTTTAAAAAATCTTAAGAGGCTCTTAAGCATCTATTGGGCAAAGTCTTAAACAACTCTTAAGCATATTTTTAAGACAGATCCTCTTAAGCAATCTCTTAAAATCCTCTTAAGCAAAAAATTAATAATGAACATAATTTATTCATATGGTAGGATCAGTGAAAAGTAGCATGAATGGATCGCCAGAACTACAGCATGATTTACATATATTGACAGAGTGGGCGAATCTATGGTCGACTGAACTGAATTTAGCGAAATGTAAAGCCATGTATCTAGGTGGAAATAGGCTTAAAAATGGTTATTATAAGACTGGTTCTGACGGCGCGTATGCTTTAAGTGAAACGATGGAGGAAAAAGATCTCGGAGTAACAGTGACGAACAATTTGAAATGGAATAAACAATGCACAATTGCAGCTTCGAAGGCGAATAAAATTCTAGGCCAAATAAAAAATTCTTTCGATTATTTGGATTGTAGATCGATGAAACTTTTATATACCGCATTTGTTAGACCTCATCTAGAATATGCTGTAAGTATATGGTGCCCTTCATTTAAAACTGACATTTACATTCTTGAAAGGGTACAAAAAAGAGCAACGAAACTCGTTAAATCAATTAAGTACAAGACATATGAGGAAAGATTGAAAATTCTGAAGCTACAGAACTTAGAAGAGAGAAGATTGAGAGGCGATCTGATCCAAATGTATAAGATTTTTAATGGTGTTGAGAAAATAAAATTGATTAATGGTGTAAATTTTGCCAAAAGTTTGTCACTGAATATAAGGAGGTCAAAAAATTTGAGACTTGTAAGAGAGATAAATAAAAAGAAGCTCTGGTCGATTCAATTTCTTGACAAACAGAATAGTCTCAACATGGAACAATCTATCGAATGGCTGTGTATCTGCTTCATCAGTTAACAATTTCAAAGCTTGTATTGACAAAGAGGTGTTTGGATCCGATGCAATGACTGCAATGGCTCAATAATTGGGCTAAGGGCTTTACCGCGCTGGTATAGACATCTATACTGCAGTGTATTTATTACTACTCCTACTTATACTACTACTACTACTACTATTCACATGTTTATGAAAATTTCTTATTTTTCGAAAAGCAAAAACATCGTCTTAAACAGCTTTTAAGCATTGCGCTTCAAATCTGTTAAGACGCTCTTAAACAGACTGTCAACTTATTTCAGAAATTTATTGTATGAAAATTTAATTGGCAAGTATTCAAAAAAACGGAGTCAAAAAAATTCTAAATAAATCCTAGATAAAGATTTGATAAATTCCTCTAAAAATCTTTAAAAAGAATAATTAATTTGAACTTATAGGATTTTTTAAGGCGATTAGATTTTTAAAAAAGGAACAAAAATTTTAAAAAAAAAAGATTTTTTTTTTCAGTTTAATATCGTTCAAATTCTTAAAAATTAAAAAAAAAGGTTAAAAAGTTCGGGGATCGGTTTTTGCATTTTATTAAATTCATCATTTGTGTGCTTTTTTCAGGTATTCTTTAGTTTAAAGAAATTTTTTAGAATAAGTTTTTGTTAAGAAAATAATATTTGTTTTTTGAAAAATTTAAGAGGAATGGAAGACAATCGTATGTTTTAATTTGCGTTTTAATATTGAAATTTTATTTCAAATATAATTGTGAATTTCAATAGAATCCAATGTTTAACATCTAAATCTTGTTTCATTATCAGTTAAGAAAACCGCAAATAAAAAATTTATTTTGTAAATCATTATCAATAAAATATTAGAGTTTTTGGTGTATTTATTTTTTTAATATTTTTATTATTTGCTCAATTCTTAATTTAATTTTTTTGAGCGTTTACAATTTTTTATATGTATCTTTTTATGTGTTGTTAATACTTGAAATAAAAACTCACTTTTAAACCAGGTTTCGAAGCCAAGATTTTTGAAAATCGGTTTAAGAGCCGGACTTAAGCCGAAAGTAACTTAGAAACTTCGGCTTAAGCCGCTTCGAAACTTTGGTTTAAACCGGGTGTTAGCTTAGTTCAGAATTGTACTGTATCTTGATTCCTTGAGAAGCCTTAGAGGTTTAAAGTCATACAGACATTTTTTTTTTAAAAGAATTGAGCATTTCACTTTTGAAAATATTCAACATATATCTTAAAAAAAGATTTTCTATCTAAACTTGAACACATTTTTGAAAAAAATAGATCCAAAATGTTATTTTTGCAGAACGTTATATAGGATACCCTAACTTAGGGGTTTATAGCTCGATTTAGCAGAAAAATCCCCACTTTAAAATTCCCCATCGTAATTTTCCCCACTTTTTTTCTCCCCATTTATAAAATTCCCCATTTATAAAAAAACCCACTTTATAATTTTCCCCATTTAGAAAATGTCCCACTTAGAAAATATCCCACTTTTAGAAAAAGAGTTAACCAATCAAATTTTTTTTTGAAAATTAATTAATTTAGTTAATTTTCTATGATATTTGTCGTTTTTCAGTCAATAAAGATACTTAATGTTTTTTTACCTCGTAGTTTTCTATAAAAATTACCTCCGTCTTTTGATTTTTGAAAGGTAACCATAAAGGTATGAAACAAAAATTATAAAGACCATTTGTATTAGATCGGAATACGTTTTAAGTCAAACTAACTTAACATAACGGTAGTTCTTGGATAAAAGTTCCATTTTAAAAAAGAATTTTTTTCCTATTTTGTTGGATCTAGCTAAAATGATACAAGTGGTAGCAATTTTAACTCTAGAAAAATTTTATTCCGTAAAAAAATTTAACTTAAAATGGTGAATTGAAATGAGTGAATAGAAATGAAATTCACAGACCCTAAAGACTTAAACCGAATCGTTTGAATAGAGTGGCCATAACCTTAACTTCAGAACGATTCCTAATTCATTATAAGTCTTCTTTAAAAAAAATTTCTATTACTCCTCCCACAAAGTGGGGAATTTTACAAACGGGTAAAATTCGAAAGTGGGGAAAATTATACAAAGGAAAATAAAAAAGTGGGGAAATTTCAAATGGGGATTTTTATAAAAACAGAAAGTGGGGATTTTTCTTATTTACCTATAGCTCCATATGGAGTCAAAGAAAGTTACAATTTTTTTTGCAATCACTGTGGTTGACTCTCATAATCAAAATTATATTTTTTTCTAAAAAAAGCGAGTTCAAATTATAAACTTAAATTTTTTTTAGGAGATCATAAATTTTAAAACGAAAAATTAAGTTTTTTAAATTTTTTTATTATTCGTAAAAAAAATTAAAAGAAGAACTGAAAAAAAACTTTAATGACGAAATAATTTAGACTTTTAAAATTTATTCAATTTTGAAGAAAAAAAAATTAATTTTCTTTAAACATGGTTTAAAAAAATATTATCCGAAGGCGACACGGTCTTTTAAATAAATTTAATAAATTAATATTAAAAATTAAAAAAAAAATAAAAAAATTTGAAAATTAAATATCATTTTAATATTATCGACAAAATGATACTTAACTTCTAAGTCCTAGTCTATTTAAGAAATTTATTAGTTTATTATCATTTGTGATTATGTTGTCGAGATGCTTAAAAAGTTTTTTTATTATTATGATTAGCTTTCCTATTAAATTATAAAATTTTTCAATAGCTTTATCTTCGATTCATAGTTCTTTATGTTTTTTTGATGCTGGGGCTTTTGATTTGGGTTTTGGTGTTGGCTTTTTGGATTTGGAAGATTTTTTATCATCTTCATCATCATCGTCATCGTCGTCATCATCATCATCGTCATCATCATCATCGTCATCATCATCATCGTCATCATCATCGTCGTCGTCGTCGTCATCGTCATCATCGTCATCATCATCATCATCAATTGGTTTGTGTTTTGAATCAGCTCTGTATTCTTCAATATTTTCGAAGATTTCAGTGTATTCTTCAAGTTCTTCTTCAGTGTTTCCTAAACCGAAAAATAAAATTTTAATATTTTTTCCAAAAATATTCATTAAAAAGGATTGGTGTATTTTTTAATGAAAAAAAAAATTACCATCAGCGCATTCCTCTGAGCATTCTTCACGGCGTTTCTTGCCGCAGTTCATACGGCGCATACATTCATTATAGGATAAAAATATCGAGGCTTTTTCTCTTGATACGAAAATAACTTAAGCACAAAGCAAAGCAATTATTAAAAAAAATAATAGCTCAAGGAAAATAAGTTTAATTTAGAAAAAAAAATACCTTTTTTGTCATCGTCATCATCGTCGTCGTCATCATCATCGTCATCGTCGTCATCGTCATCGTCATCATCATCATCATCGTCGTCATCATCATCTTTTTTTGATGAATGACTGGCTTTTGAACTCGATGGTGGTTTTGGTTTTGATGAGACAGATGTCGATGCACTAGCTACATCGATTAAAGATGCTAAACATCCCAAAACCAATAGACATAGAATGACAAAATTACTTAATTTCATTTTTTTATTTATACCAAGCCTCTAATATTCTAAAAATAATATTTCAAAAATTTAGATTAAGAAAAAAAAACAATTTCAAATGTAGGACTTCGTGGCGCAATTGGTAGCGCGTCTGACTCCAGATCAGAAGGTTGCGTGTTCAAGTCACGTCGGGGTCAAATTTTTTTTTGTTCATACAAAAAAAAAAGAAAAATTTTTTCATAAAAATTTGGCAATTTTTTCGACAAAATTTTCTTTCTAATTTATAGGAAAAAGTTTAAGTAGCGTTAGTAAAAGATGTACCAATTATATTTTTGCTAATTGGAAAAATAAAAAAGAATGCGCAATTAAGTTATATCTGATTATTTTTTACTTATTTGCATTTAGAAAAAAAAAAGAAGATAAAGCTTAAGAAATTTTTAAAAATTAAAATGATTTAATTTTGCCATAAATATTTCTTTCCCTTAAAAATATAACCAAAAAAAATTTTTTTTTTTGGAGCAAAATTGATCTAGTGCATTCCTTTTTTTTCAAAATCAAAAACACTTGCCAAAGAATAACAAAAATTGGATTCTTTTTTTTAAATACTAATTATTCCCTTAATATTAAAACAACAATAGATCTAAACTTAGGGCCTTGTATTTACTTAAATCTACTCTGGGTTTCGACTTAAATAACAAAAAAAGGAATTTTTTCTTTAAGGAATCGAGATACTAAAAAATATCATACGTTGGCAAATTCATATTTATGACTTTTTCAAGGGATCTAATCTCGAAAATCAAAAATCCTTAAGATTAAACAATTAAAAATTTGATAAAAAAAACGTTTGAAGAGCTTTGAAAAATTTTGATTTTGTGCAATTTTGCAGATTTTGAACTTCATATCGAGACGTAAAGCTTTATACAACCATTTTATTTTTTTACTTTTAATTGTTACAGAATTTAAAAAAATTGTTTATTTTTGTTTCCTTTTTGCTTAATCGCACGAATATTGATAATGTTAAGTTTATTTTGATTTAAAGGGGAAGAAAGATATTAATATTTCTATAAATACAAACACAATTATTTTTAAAAAGAACAAAAAATTTGATGCAAACAAATTTAGCATGAAATTAGTCCCGGTATAAAGTTCCTTTCGTACAAGAAAAATGCAAGAATTTGATTATAAATATTTTTATTTCGACAAATAAAGGCGCTTAAAAAGCGATTTAAAAAACTCAACAGCATAAAATCAGAGACTTATCCAATATTACCGTAATCACTCGATGATTGGACTGTAATTATATAAATTTCGGATTTACAGAATTTTGCGTCTGGATCCTTTTCCGAACAGATTTGCACCGAAATTCCTTATTTTTTTTGTTAAACTTTTTTACTTATTGAAAAAAATAAAAAATCCCAATAGCTTATTTGTTTGATTACAAAAAAATATTCAAAACTTAAACTCTTAATTAATTCCACGCTTGTAATCCTAATTTTTCCATTTGCTCATAAAAGGCAAGATCCTTGAACAATAATAACAACAAATAATTGATTCGAAAAGAAACAAAAAAAAAAGAAAATATTTTTGTTTCTTTGGCATATCTTAAATAACTGAAAAAGAACAATACATAAATTTTTTAAAATTCCAAACATTTTATACAATATTAAAGCAAAGCTAAAGCAAGCTCAAATACAAATAAGATAACGAAGCAATACAACAACTAAAAACAACAGAACAAAAAAAAGCAATAAGATTAAATTAATTTAAACAAATAAAAATAATATGAATTCATATTTTCAGCGAATTTTGTTTGAGTAAAATAATATTCATTAGATGAAATAGAAGAGCAAAAGCAAAATGATTTTTAATTTTTATGTATCTAAGAGTTTTAGTATGCGAGAGCTTAGAGATTATCGAACACAGAATGGAGGGGGTATGTTTTAAAAGAAAAAAAAGAATAAAAACGCTTTTTTTTTTTGCTCAATTTTTAATTAATAAAGAGGTTAAGAAAATTATTATAATTACATTCAGGTTCTTAGAATTATCAGATAGTATTGTTTATTCATAGAGAGTTTTAGGCTATGGGAGATTATTAATACTTTTTTAAGTTTATTTATTTTTAATTTCAGTATTGTAAAAAATTGATTGGTTTTGTAATAAGAACAGAAAAATTTTGGATTAAAAGAACGATAATTTTATTTTTTTTTAGTAATGGGTTACCTTATGCATAATTTAATAAGTAAAAAAAAACGAGAGAGAGAGTAATAAATTGTTTTCTCGATTAAAGCGGTCAAAAAGTTTCAATATTATTTAACTACATTGATTACATACGCAAGCAACGCGTTGTTGTTGTTATTACCATATTCTCTTGAGATTTTTTTTGTATTTAAAAGCTTAAACTCGAGTCGAATCTGTGTTATGATTGAGTTGGGTAATTGATTTATGCAATTAGATCTTATTGAAAAAAAAGGGCTCGAAGATAAATAGATGTAAGCTGTTTAAATTAATCTATTTTTTTTTGGTTTTAATATGTTCAAGGTGGTTTTGTATTAAAAAAAATAATAGAAAAATTAGATTTGATTTTAAAGTTGTGTCAGAAATATATCAATCAACTAAAATATAGATTAGAAATAACAACAAAACTGTCAGCGTCAGCCTTATATCCGAAAAAATGTAATATTCATTAGATATTAATGTTTCATTTAAAATGGGTTTTAGTTTGCATTTTTAAAGATGGTTTCAAAAGTATTAAGAGTTTCTATTCTTTCAAAGATAGAATATACATGCACCATTATCAAAATTTAAAAATAAATCGATATTTTTTCAGCTTAAGCGTTCCCATAGCATAAACTTTGTACCATACTTTACCTTACTTGAGATATGGAAAATTTTTTCAAGTTTATTTAAATTAATTAATGGCAAGTTTTCAGAAAAAGGAGGCATTAGAGAGTGAAAAAAAAAATTTTAAACGCTATTTTTCGTGACGGCTACTTTTTCCCCAAAAAAAAGAATTTACCAAATATCGTTCCGCCGAAATTCTCAACTTTCGATCGAATTTGAAGCAAAGAGTTGGTGTCTAAGGATATTATATGGATTATATTATTGGGTCTTGCCTAAAGTGTTATCAGATGTTAACATTTTTTGTTATCATAGACTACCCTACCTAATATGTTAAATTTGTTTTAAGGGCTGAAAATTTTAACAATCAGTTAAAAAATGTATTTTTCAAAAAATTGAACCATAATGTCCTCGAATTTGCAAGGGTTTATTTCTAAAAACCAATTTTAGACCCGGCACTTAAACCTAAAATTAACTTTATATAAAAAAAAATTGTTTTTTTTTTAGTTTTTTAAGTTTTTTGATTTTAGACCCGGCATCAAAATCTGAAATTCATATATATGGAAAAAAAAATAAAAAAAATTTTTCTTTTTTTCGCATTTTAGTGCCGTGCTTAAAAACAAAATTTTATTTCAAATGCGACATTTAAATCTAAATTTTTATTGTTGATGCGTTGACAAAACCCAAAAACCAAAAATTAGCGCATGCTCTTTTACTAAGGGTTAATTTAACATGGGCCCCTATGAGGCTTGTGCATGCACTAAAATCTCGTTTTCGGGTTTTAGTGCATGCACTTCGTCGCAAGGTAATACGGTATTATCGAGGGATAACTGTTATTATAAATACATAAATTATTCTAAATATATGTGTTTTATAAGTTAACGACATTTATGCGAAAAAATTTTCTCTTAAAAGTGAATCAATGAGCAAACGAGTTCTCATAAATGAGAAGAAAATTTTTTATGAAATTTTTTTTTCTTTTTGAGATTTTTTTTATACTATCCTGGTCATTCTCCAAATATGCTCCAAAAATGAATATTCATTTCTATTCAAATGATTTCATAAACGTTAAAAAATGTTCATAAATATTCAAGAGAATTCGCGTGAATACAAATGAATACTTGTGAACATTCATAAACATTCATTTTCGGAACATATGAATGTCCAGGATAGTACATACATATATGTAGCAAATTTTCCACCTAAAATATTTACAGTGTATAGAAACAAATAAAATACTGAGTGATTTTGTTGGGACTGTATTAAATGAAACTAAAGAATTTAATTGGGTAAAATAATAAGCATACTTTAAAAAAAATGAAACTTTATTATTTCATAACATAGATTTAAAAAAAAAAAGTTCATAACGACGGGGCGTTACTCGCATACTAAAAGATCTGCTTCTCTAATTTGGTAATTGACAGCAGAATTCTTAAAATTACTGAAATTTCAAAAAATAATGGAATTTTACGTATTTTCCAAAAATTAGATTTTCAGCTGAATAAAACTATAAACTTTGTCTTTTGTAAAATTAAGATTAAATTATAGATAAAATGAACACATATGAATGTTATCGGATAATATCAGAATTCCAATAAATTTACGTATTTAAGTGAATTCTAATATATACGAAAATTTACTGAAATTCCCGTAATATTACGGGAATTTACTTAAAATCCGGTAAAATCTTTAATTGTGAATTCTCCGTTTTTTAAAAACTTGCCTATAAAAGTAAAAAAGAATATAAAAATACATGGAGAATAGTCATGGAGAATCTAAAGTGAAAGAAAATGTGAAAAAGACTTTCGAATTTTAGTAACCAACATCCTTCCGCTGTGGCTAAAGCGAATAGAGTCCTAGATCAAATCAAAAGTTTTTTTATTCATCTATCAAAAGAAACAATCATTAAGCTGTCCTTGTTAGACCTCATTTGGAATATGATTTTAGCTCGTGGTCACCACAAAACTAAATTCAACACTAAAATTCTTGAAAGAGTTCAAATAAGAGTGACAAAATTTGTGAAATCAATTAAAGACTAATCATATGAAGACATTCTAGAAAAATTAGGTATGATGATTATAGAGAATTGAAGAACTTGAGGTGATCTAATTCAAATGTTTAAAATTGTAAATGGTTTTGAATCAGTTCATTTATTTGATGGTCTAAACTATGCAAAAAGTCTGAATCTGAATCAAAGGTCACAGAGCCTTAATATCCGAGTAGCAGTAAAATTAATAAAGATGGATATTGAGGCTCTGTACAGTAAATTTCAGTTCATCATTTCAATTCATGCAAATTCAAATAACTTTTGAACGGAAAGTGATAAACTTATTTTTTAAATTGCTACAATTTGTAGCAATTTACAGAACAACTTTATCACTTTCGTTTCAAGAGTTATTTGAATTTGCATGAACTGAAATGACGAATTGAAATTTACTGTACAAAGCCGGATATTGACTGTAACGAGCTCAGAAACCTTAAATTGTCCTGAAAGAACACTTTATAGAATCATGTGGAAAACAAGAATCAAACATACAGTGGTTGTAATAAAAGTGTAACGTCAACCGTAACCAAAGCGTTACCGTGGCCGTAACCTTAGTGTAACCAAAGCGTAACCGTAACCGTAACCCAAGTGTAACCGTCACCCTAGCCGTAACCGTAAGTTTCATCACATTTAAAAAAAAAAGATTCATTTCGATCAATTTTGTGACCTGGCGTACCAGCATACGGTTAAAAAACGGACCAACATATAAGACTGAGATTAGAAAATTCAGCTTTTTAAAAAAAAAAATTTTTTATCACTTGGAAATAAAAATATTGAAAATATTAAAAAAATTTTTCTGAAATAATGATTAGATATCATTTTCTTTATAAAACTTTAATCATATATATTTTTTAATTTCTTCAACAATTTTTTTAAAAACGATTAATAAGTAAATTACAAAAAGTTTTATAAAGAAAATGATATCTAATCATTATTTCAGAAAAAATTTTTTAATATTTTCAATATTTTTATTTCCAAGTGATAAAAAATTTTTTTTTTTTAAAAAGCTGAATTTTCTAATCTCAGTCTTATATGTTGGTCCGTTTTTTAACCGTATGCTGGCGACGGTGACGGTTACGGTTACACTTGGGTTACGGTTACGGTTTGGTTACACTAAGGTTACGGTTGACGTTACACTTTTATTACAACCACTTTATATAGAATCATATTTTAATTGTGGGACAAATTCTAGTCTTATCGTTTTTTTTGATGCAAAAATGTTTATAACTTTAGACATTCAAATTATCAGCTTCTTCTTTTTTAATAGTGAGAAAAGCAGTGCTTTCTGAATTGAATTTCTTTAGCCAATTTTTAATATTTTAAAGCTGAAAAAATCGTTCAGAAAACGCATTGCTTGAAGGACTACTTAAATTAATTCTAAAACTTTCAAAAAATAAAAAAAAGAAAAAACATTGTACAGTATGTTTCATAAGTTTAGAATAAAATTGAAAAACCAAATAAAGGTTTGTGTTTTGTGAAAATAGCGGAAGAACAAAAAAATTTTTTTTTTTCATTTTTTGATTTTTCTTTTAGTTGTCGTTGATAAAAAAAGAAA
>NTPY01000937.1:336523-346730 GCA_002922825.1 Brachionus calyciflorus | reverse complement strand
ATTAAAATTTATAGCGAATTTTAAAAATGTAAAAAATCTCTGTGAAATTTATTTTTATATAGAATGGAATTTTATTAACTTGCAATCTTATTTTATAATTTTACTAAGTCTAAATTTAAATTTTGGCTTGCTAGCCTTATAAATTTTGAAATTTTACTTTTTAAAACAAGCAAAAAAAAAATTATAAAGTCTAAATGAAGCGTATTGTCTTTGTGGTAATATTTCTAATTGTTCTAGAAGGTTTGTTGTTATAATTAAAAAAATTTACGAAATTCTTGGTTTAAATATTTTCCTCAGTTTTAAGCGTACATGTTTCTAGTTCTACGTTTAATAAAATCAATGATTGGCAATCGATGATGGTAGATAATTCTCCAAAAGTTGCGAGACATATTAAGACTAGTATTGAAGGTAACCCAAGTATAGATAAAAAATTTTTGGCGAAATATTTACAACAATTAAACAGACATCGTAATGGTCAGCCACTTAGCCCTCTGAGAATCGGTAGATACGCTGATAAACTTTAAAAATAAAAGCGAAAATAAAAAAAAAATATTCTTCTTAATTTTTTTTAGTTTTAAACAAAAATTCTATTCAATTACAGTCAAAGCTCTTTAATTCACAACTTCTTCATTCGAAAAATTCGGTATTCGGAATTTTTTTCCGGAATATTTTATCAACCGGAACAAATAAAAACAAAAATCTTTCTTTTTATTTGAAATTAACAGAAAATACAGAGCTAAATCACGAATTGTCAATTGAAAAACAACAAAAAATTTAGATATAATAAAAAGAATATTATGTTATTTATCAAAAGTCTTTAAAAGAATATGACTCAAACAACAAAACAATTTTTCTAAAGGTCAAAAAACCATCACATCAGTAGCCAGGATTTTCGGGATTAAAGAGTGTCGATTGTCTAATTATTTAAAATTTTCTTAAAAAATTTTTTTTAACGTTGAAAAAAAAGTTAATACTGAGTCGTAGACTCAGTCACAATACATCTATTGCGTTTTTGCTTTTTCAAGGAAAAAATAATTGATTTCATAAATTATGACAAATTATGCCAAACTTGGCCAAATTAATACAATTAATACCAAATCTGATTAAAACAAATATGAATTAATCAGATGTGTTAAATTCAAAATTTTCGAAATTGTACCGGTATCCTTAAGTAGGTTAAAATATATCAAAAATAACATTTTGACTCAAAATTTATTATTTTTGCTTTTATCTCAAAAATTAAAAGTCCCACCAGAAAACCAATGATTTCTTTGAAATCAGCACAAAAATTTACTCTATAAAACTCTCTAAATCGTCAAGAAATAATTAAAAAACTTTTTAGCTTGTAAGGGTTCATTACGGTCAAAATTCACTAAATAATGATCTAGGTGATTAAAGAATTTTTTTGAAAAACTAACTTCAGACCCGGATTCCTCGATCCCAATAGCCCCTATAAAGTTGTATTTTTACCGAAAAAATAATGCTTAAGTTATAAATTTTCAGGGTGTATTGAAAAATCTGGTCAAAACCTTTTCAAGCGATTTTTGAACGGTTTTCAAATGTCCAGACCTTCTGAAAAGTATTTTCCCATTCATAATTTTCTCCCCTCTTTCAGAATCAAAAGGGTGTAAAATGCAACTTGAATGGTCGTTTCAGGGTGTATCAGATTGCAAAACTTTTAAGACCAGTTTTCTCCACATTTCAAATTAAAAGTATTCATAAAAAAAATTTCCCCAGGGTTTTAGGCTATGAGGAATAAAAATAAAAATAAATTTTGATGTTGTGCCCATGTCTTTCAGGATTTACACCCGGTGTAACTTTTCAAAAAAATTCAGTGTGTATGTTTTAAAGTATACCCTTTATCTTCATCATAATTATCATCACCTGGCTTTATAGACTCGATTAAAAATCCTTACATTATAAAATTTTAAAACTCTTAAACTAAGATTAAATTAATTAAATATCAGAATATTTTGAGCGGCTCAGGAACATGGAGGGAACACAACTGATGCTCTCTCACAATACATTTTGGAATACAGATGTGCTAAACTTGAGTTAACTAAATAAAAGATTTATTTTTTTTATAGTGAAGTGATTAAGGATGGTTGCCTGAGCTAATGAGCCGAAACCATTTTAAATTATATTTCCTTTTTTGTAATTGGCATTAGTTTTTGGCGCGTGATAATCTTTTTGGTTTCTTAATTAATCTCACTTATGTAAGAAAGACTCGTTTATGGTTGCTGTTGATAATATTAGGTCTAACTCAACTTTTAATTTTATTATCAAAAAAAAATTTTATTTGTAATTTGAAAAAAAAATTCATAAAATCTAAATGTTGTCTTTCATTTAATTTGAAAGAGGCCGACTAAATTAAAGAGAAATATACAGCGAAACACGTTCACGCCGGGACAAAAAAAAGAAATTTAAATAAAGAGCCTTAAATATTAATCTTGAATTTTATTTTATCTAAATATATAAAGCAAACTAATGATAAATATTTAAAAAATAATATTTTTTTGATATTAGATAAATATTAAAAAAAAAATTTTTTTAAGCTTTAATGATTGCTTTTCCAGTATTTTCACCTTTGAACAAACCATAAAAAGCACTTCTCATATTTTCAAAACCTTCATAAGTTGTTTCTTTGACCTTTAATTTACCTTCTCGAATGAAATGGTTCATTTCAGTAAAAGCTTTTGGCCAATCTTTAGCAAACGTATTTACAATAATACCCTGGATCCTTAGTTCTTTTGCTAGAATAGAATTATTCGTACTTGGATCTTGTAATTATTTAAAATTAAAACAAAATTCCAATCAGAAAATTAACATTTAAACTCACATAATTTAACTTCTTTGTCATTATAATTCTCAATACTACCACAAAGAGCGGCTTTTCCGTATTTTTTCAAATGCTTATTAATTATAGTATGATACCAATTACCTCCAACATTATCAAAAAATAACTCACAACCATCAGGAGCTACTTTTTGGATGACCTCACTAAAATCAACTTTTTTATAATTGAAAACATGATCGAATCCGAGCTCGTTTTTGCACCAGTCTAATTTTGAATCATCACCTACAAACGCAATTACTTCGCAACCATGAATTTTAGCTAATTGACCAACTACACTACCTACGGCACCAGCAGCTCCATTTAATATTAATTTATCACCTTTTTTCGGTTCTAATAAATTCATTAAACCAAAATAAGCAGTTGCTCTTGAATAAAAATAATTTTTAAAAATTAAAATAAATTCTTAATAGACTTTTTTAAATTACCCTGGCATTCCTAAAGTACCTAAACAGTATGATAATGGAGTACTTCCTAAATCAAAACTAATTGGTTTTAAATCATTTCCATTTGAGATAAAATGCGATCTCCAGCCACTCATTGATAAAACAACTGTTCCTAATGGATATTCACCATTTCTAGTCTTGATTACTCTTAAAAAATAAAATTTTATTTTTGCTCTTTTTTTTAAAAATTTTATTTGTTTTATATATACTTTGCTAATTGCTCGCCGAACATTGTTATTGGTGGATTGTAGGTTTTTGAGTATGGTCTCATATATGGATCCACAGTCCAGTAAAGACCCTCGAGAAGTACCTCTTTTAAATTAGTTTTTTTTTAATTTAAAAAAATTATTTTTGATCGAAAAAAAATTGGAAGTTTCAAGTCAATAAGCAAAGAGACTCATTTGAGGACTTAAAACGACACGATTTTTTATTTTTATGCCTACCTCCTTCATTGAGCTGATCAGGAAGATCGATTTCTTGTAATACTAAGTCTTCATCTTTTGGCTCACCTTCAAAATGTTTTACCAATATCCACTGTTTAGCTTTCATCTTATTATTTCTTTTAAATACGAATTTCAATTATGAATTTGAAAATTTGAATTTTTCTAGAGTATTTCTTATAAAAGTACTTAATAAACCCTTTTATTTTAGTTCGTAAAAAGAAAATAAGTTTTTTTGTTAAAAGTATAGTCTAATTTTGCCGTTTAAATAGTCGCAAATGTAAGCTAAAGTTTGACAATGAGAATGCTAAATTAGTAAAAGATACGATAATTATTACTAGGCAAAAATTTGACATTTTTAAAAGCAAAAAGATTAGATTTCAAATTATGTTTTTGTTTTCTAAATCAAATATTGGTCGAACCTGTATTTTTTTAAATAAATGAAAATTTTTACTAGAATTAACATAGAATTTCATCTTATTTAATTTAATTTTTTATTTTTCACAAAATTTATTCTCATAGAAAGGTAATAGTGACCTAATAAAAAAAAAATTTTAAAAAAACTGTCTAGATAATTTTTTTCAAAATTTAATTCTCTACATTTTAAAACCAAATACTTAGTTCTAGGGTTACGTCTAGTGGGAGATCATTAAAATATTTTGAATCGAACAACTAAACACCTATTTTTTCAAGCTTCTTATGAAACCTTCTGACTGAAAATGTACACTCCTATGCAATTTTAGCCGCTGAATAAAAAAAAAACACAAAAAAAAAGAAACATGTAGTTGTAATAACAACAAAAAATTTAAAATAATTAAATTTAGGTGCTTTCATTTGAGCCTATGAAGATGATTTATTTTATATTTTTTTTAAATCAACTTTTCTAAAAATAAAAACACATGATGAGAAACATGGTGTAGTTTGTTTTTGAAAAAATAAATATTTAAAAAATACGGATTTGTGGTGCATACACCTTTAATACTTAATAAACGCATCAAATCAATTTCAAAAAATACAAAATTACAGTACAATCCAAAACAAAGTTAACGGCCTGTTTAAACAGTGTTTATACAGAACATACACAAAACAAAACCAAAGCAGAAACAAAACCAAACCGAAACAGAAACATTTAAAATGGTTTTGTGTTGTTTTTGTTTCGGGTCTGTGTTGTTTTTGTGTATGATCTGTTTAAACATTGTTTATGTTTTCGTTAACTTTGTTTCGGATTGTACTGTATCTTCCAGATAAAGCAGTTGTGGGAATAAAATGGTTACATTTAACAAAAGATGAGGCTAATTTTGAACCGTCAAAATAAAATTTAAATCAGTGGTTTAAAATAAATGGTCTTTAGTGTTTAGGCGAATACTTTAAATAGCATCTTGGCCAGGACCAAGTTTTCCTTTTAAAAACTTTTAGCAATTGTTTAAAAAGCCAGTTGTTTATACCATGAGAAATAATCCGATTGAACAATATAATGTAAAATTAAGGGTATTTTTGCACTTTTTCGATGTGGCTTTGTACAGTAAATTTCAATTCGTCATTTCAATTCATTAAAATTGCTAAAACTTTTGAATGAGAAATGATAGAGTTATTCTGTAAATTGATACATCGTGTAACAATTTCGCTCATATAGGTATTCAAAAACTTTGCAGATTGCATAATTGTCATTATCGTTTTTCTAATTAAAGTACTTTGGACCACTAGAATTAAATTAGAGCTTTTGCTGACTATAAAAATATGACTCAGAAAATAAATTAAGTTTATCAAGGAAAAGAATCTAGGTAAAGAATTTTCAACAACAACAACAAAAAATTTTAGACTTCTAAAAATAAAGACCATTCAAAACCTTTTTTTTTTGATAAATTTAAAAATAAAAAAAAAGTAGTTATGGATAATTTACTAATTATTTTACCTTGTGGTTATACGACCCAATATAAAAATTTACCAACAGATAATAAAAAATTCAAATGTCCAATATGTAAGTCGCATAAAATTAAGTTAAAAGAGTGTTTGAATATGCCGAAAAATTGGAATAATCTAAAAGGATTCGAGTTTGACCAAGCTTTAAATGAATTTAAAACATCTCATAGAGAATTGAATAGATTAAAATATAAATCGGATTATTATGCCAATAAAAGTTTTAGACAAGTAACTATTGACCTTGATGCAAGGCGTAAAAAAGTTAAAGAACTTTTAAACAAACAAATCGATGACTATTACGACGAATTAATCAAAAATCTAAAGTCGGAAAATTCGACTAAAAAATCAAATTTTAAACAAAGTTTGGAAAATATTGAAAAATTCGATAATGAATTGAAAACTTTCAAAATTAATGACGAAGAAGATTTTGAAACACGGAAAAGAGAATTTGAAGAAATGATCTCAAAAGTTAGAAACAAACTCGACGAGGCTAAAAAATTAGTAAATGAAATAAAAGGTCAAAATTTAGAATTTGTATCAGGCGATGAAAATTTGGTCAAATCTAGTGTAGAAAAAATATTTGGTGATGTTGTTCGAATAGACCCGAGTCAAAATATAATCGAAGAAAGCTCAGAAGATGATATACCTAATATTAAAAATTATTCAAAATATGCAGAAAGTAGAAGTTTAAAAGGTGATTCAAGTTCTTATAAAAGTTATGATGAACAGAAACAATTTTATAGGATACCAGTTTATTCAAATCGGTCAAGTCGACGCAGTGAACAAGTTTATTCATCTGAATCAGATGCTGAATTTCGGCCTAGAAAACATTCTTACCTTGATTCTTATTGGTGAGATTCTTATTAGTGAAAATTGAGAATTAATTTTTTAATATACTTATCAAAACCATATTTTTGCTTTTCAATTTTTATTTTTGATAATTATTAATCTTCACTATTTGAAACTATACATTTTTAATCTTGTTTTTTTTGGGACAGTAAAGTTGATATCTATTCCGTTGTTTCACAATTTCTTGTCTCTTTAATTTAATTTAAAAAAATTTATATTCACTGAAAAAACTTGCGCAATATTACATCCAGTTAAACCCAAATTTAATTCTAAGCGCATGTGTTTTCTTATTTAAAATTCTAAGTTTAGATTGCCCTTAATAAATGACGCTGCATCAAATTTAATTAAAAAGCAGATTTCTATAATCTATAAAATACCTAACCAAAATAATGAAAATTTTTCAAAAAATTCCGGAAAAATTAATATTTTTTTTCTTAATTCCTTTGCGATTCTTTTAAGCATTCACCCTGATTTTTTTTTTTCAAAATTTATACTCGTTCGCGGAATTATACGTTATAAAATTACAGTACAAATTAAAAATAACTTGTACGCATTTTGTTTCTCGATACTTCTTCAACTCTTCCTTTCCTCTTCCTCTGAAAAAAACATTGAATAAGTCTTCCTTTCCTGAGAAAGGAAAGGAAAAGAAGAGGAGTTGTCGAGGAAGAGGAAAGGAAAACAATTGTACAAGTTAGTCTTAATTTGTACTGTACTTATTTGAAAAATTTCACGAATTGTGACAAAAGTATCGTTACAAAAGTAACCGACACGGTTCAAACACCTCTAACACCAAATAGACACTTGTTTTTTGCCAGATCATTACTAAAAATTTTCAAAAAAATTGGGTTTGGGAAACAAATTCTTTTTTTATGAAAGCAGAAAAAAATTTCTATCTTACAAAAAATAAGGAAAAATAATAAGGCCATTTTATATATCAGATTTATAGATTACAAGAGTGATAAGTATTTAAGTGATGAGTATTTAAAAAGTTGGTAAGACAAGCTTTAGACAATACTGAATTTTGAAAGCAAAAATAATTACAACTTTTTTAAAATTTGAAATTTTTAATTTAAAAAAAAAATTCATTTTTATTTTGAATGAAAATAAAATAAAAATGAATTTGTTCAAGAACCGCATAGTCGACTATTATTCGGATTTGATCAATAAAATCGACATTCAAACTGAAAAGGTTTTATACAATGAGCATTGTGAAGATGAAATAATAAATTTAAACGCGACTCGTGAATTGTTTATAAGAAAAGTTAAAGAAATAGAAAAGTACAATTTGATTAATCTGAATGTAAATACTAAAAATGGTTTCGAAGATAAATTTTGTTTTTTCATACCAAATTGGAGTATGGTCATTGATAAAACATCGAAAAAAAATGAGATTTTTTATTATTTGTATAATTTCAATTTTAATGATAAATTGGGTAAATTGGTCATAGTCAATAAATTTTATTCGAATCGTTTCCTATCTTTACTCGAGTAAATTTTAGTCAACTTTTTTGTCAAAGACAAACTTTAATTAAAGTCAATTTTTTTCTTGACAGAGAGGTCATTAATGGTAAACAAGAATATTATGAATCACACGAAGAGGCGAAATTTCCATCATTTTCAGTAAGTCTTTTTTTTAAGGCATTAGTTTACAAATAACTCAGACAAAATTTTCAAATTATTTTTCAATTTTAAAATCATTAAAAAACTTAAAACTTTTTTTTGAAGAAAAAGGAGAAATTCTTCGGAATAGTACGAAATTCACAGAACTATTAGAAAGAAATAAAAAGAACAAAAAATTGCACTTAAAAATCTGGCATGTTAAAGTTTTTGGATTTTTTGTTTTTTTTGACCGAAAAAATCACTCTGCAAAGCTTTTGAAGCTACTTTTCGCGAT
The DNA here is from genome assembly GCA_002922825.1 of Brachionus calyciflorus. Taxonomy (NCBI): domain Eukaryota; kingdom Metazoa; phylum Rotifera; class Eurotatoria; order Ploima; family Brachionidae; genus Brachionus; species Brachionus calyciflorus. Next base: position 338,327 of record NTPY01000937.1, on the reverse strand, counting down.
AAAAAAAATTATTGCCTATTGCAACAAAATTTGCTGCACCTATTGGCCAAGTCTGCAAAAATTTGTGCAATTTTAATTGCGTATTTAAATTATCGCCTCTTTTAGAAAGTGCGCAGTATTTGCAGCAAATTAATAGATTTTTGCAATTTCGCAATTAAAATTTTTTTTCTGCAAATTTGTACAGCATTAAAAAAACCTAAATTAAACGCAATTAAAATAGCACAAATTTTTGCAGACTTGGCCAATAGGTGCAGCAAATTTTGTTGCAGTAGGCAATAATTTTTTTTATCGCCAAAAGTAGCTTTAAAACTTTTGCAGAGTGATTTTTTCGTTCAAAAAAATAACAAAAAATCAAAAAACTTTAACATGCCTAAAAATCTTAAGATTTTCTAATTACAGCATTTCTAACAAATTAACAGCGCACCAGTAACCGAATCGTACTCGAAAAAATATTTTTTTCTTATTTTTGAAATTTTTTTTTGAGTATGGTTCGGTGCGGTTACAACCCGGTATTAATTCGGTTTAAATGCTGTAACACTAATTTTCGATATCTAAATTTATCGAATTCTTTTTAAATTTTTTTTTCGAAACAATAAGTTTTTCGCAGATGAATTATTAATTAAGGCAAAAAATTTAAATTTTTAGAATGAATTTGAAGAGAATACTTTAAAGAGATTTTGTACGAATATCAGCAAATTTTCTGTAAAAAAATCTTTAAAGATTATTTAATTTATCTTCAAAATAAGTTTATAGTTTATTTTCAAAAATTTAAAATTTTTAAAAAATTGAGATTTCTTTTTTTTAAGCGTTATATTGTATTCAAAGCATTGCTTGATCTAATTGAGGCCAATTTCAGCGATCATATAATTGATTTGTCTCAAGTCGAATTGAATAAATTAGAGTCAACTGGTATAGAGACTCAATTTTTTGACGAAATAAGCGCGTCCGATTTTGCCAATTTAAAAACAACAGTTAATTTAGAATCAATAAAATCATTCTTTTTTAGAAATGATTTAATCACATACATACCAGATGATCTATTTTCATGTTTTAAAAATTTATTTAGCCTTACATTAAAAGTAACGGACATTGAATGTCTAAGCAATGTTTTTCAAATGGAGAATTTAATAGAACTAGATCTATCGGGCTGTAATTTGAGTCGATTAAAAGACAACATATTTAACGATTTGAAAAATTTAAAAAATTTAAACTTGTCTTTTAATCGACTTAAAACATTCAATAAAAAAACCTTCAATGGTCTTGTCAATTTAGAAATTCTAAATCTCAACAAAAATCAAATACATTCATTGGAAAAAAATGCTTTGTCTAATTTAAAAAAACTAAAAAATCTCCTTATTGAAAAGAATAAAATTTTACATTTGACTCATGGAATGTTTAGTGGACTTAATAAATTGGAAAAATTGAGTCTTAATGGTAATGAAATCAAAACTATTGATCAAAGAGTATTCCAACAATGTAGAATTATGGAAGTTTTAGATTTATCTGAGAACAAGTTTAGTGAAGAATTACATGCGTTTTTGTTTCGTTTTAATAAAAATTTAAAGTATTTAAATGTGAGGAAATGTTCGCCAAGCGGTTTGGAATGTCTGAATCGACTTACTCAATTAGAGTATTTAGATTTGACGGGCGATTGTTTTAAAATTGATGAATTTTATAAAATTGAAATCAAAAGTTTAAAATTTTTGACGCTAACTTGTAACGATATTCCTAAATTTGGTAAAATTTTCAAAGAATTAAGAGCGCTGGAAATTGTTGGAGTTGGACATTTTCCAGAAGGATCTTT
>NTPY01000937.1:317278-334812 GCA_002922825.1 Brachionus calyciflorus | reverse complement strand
AATTTTGGCCGGGGTAAAAGTTCAAATTTGGTATTGAATTGTTTTGGTATTGAATTACATTTGGTTGAGGTATAAAATTTGAACTGGAAACTATGGAATTAGCAAATTCTAAATTTGATTGTTGTGTAGTTGGCTGGGACTCAAACCAGCAAAATTTTCTTCTAGTAAATTATCGTCATTTGCATCTACATTACTAAAACCCATAATAGTGTCTTCTTCTTCTAAATTGTCAACATATGAATTGAAGAACAAATTGTTCCATTTCTGGAAACTTTGCATGAATTTTTTTAGTCACGCGTGTTTTTCGACGTTTATAAGAAATTTTGGCGATATCGTCTTTTTGTTTAACCCAATATGAAATTAAACGTGGATGAACATTGAACACACGACCAGCTTCGCTTTTATTTTCATTTTTTTCTACATATTCAAGCACTTCTTGTTTTAAGTCTAAATAATACACTTTTTTTGATTTAACCACCTTGACACTAGCAGGTTCTATACTGTTTTGGCCTGATTCAGGAACATCTTCATCACTACTACAAATCATCTTTGAGCTTATTAATTATTTTTCAAAAATAAATTTTCTTTAGATTAAAAATATGTATTGTATTGTTCAAAAAGAGCTTACTTGTTATTTGAAATTTGAATGTTTTTTTTCAAAAAGAGCTTATTTATTATTTGAAATATGAAAGTTTTTTTCAAAAAGTGCTTGCTTTTATTAAAAAAAATTTTTTTTTTCATTTTTTAGTATTAGAAAAAACTCCAAAATTAGAAAAAACCTTAATTTTAGACTATTGTAATTTCGAATTTAACTCATTTTTTTAATTTTAATTAAATTTTTTTGGAATATAAGTAAAATTTTTAATAGAAAAAAGTCGAACATTAGCCTCTATTAATGGAAAAAACTTTGCATTCAAGTTCTTTTCCATAAAAAATTAAAAAAATTGTTATAGCATGTAATCGATGGGATGTACTCTAATAGAAAAGAACTTGAATTCAAGCATTTGTCTTAGAGTCCTAGGCAAGCGGATACGGTAGTTGTTTTATAACTAACTAGATCTAAGCTGGTTTCTTTTTTAAAAAATTCGCCATTAATTATTCCCACAGAATAACTAAATTTAGGATTCATGTAAATTGTACTATTGTCAAAATTGTTCGACACAAACTTGCTATTCATTTCAGTCCATAATAATATTTGCAGTGTTGAATTTATTCTGGGATAAAGAATTAAAATTCTTGGATCCAATTTTTTTTCAGACATAAAAATTATTGGAAAGTTAATGTTATAACGACTTGGTGTTAAAGATTGTCTATCCAATGTAGTTTCTTCGCCTAAATAGAATATTTTTCCGTAAGAATTGGCATTAAATTCAATAGAATTAGGTCCATTTAGCTCCATTGTTATGTTTGCGAGTGATTCAATTGTTAAATTCAAAGGTAAAACATCACTGGGAAAAGCTGATGTGGTTTGTGATGTCGAGAGTGGTATGGTTGAACTGATTGCTGTTGAAGTATTTATTGAATTTGTTGATTTTTTTCCTTGATTATAAAAATATTAGCTTATAAAACTTGAACTTTAATTTTTCATTGAATAATTACCGAAATAAACGCCAAGAAAAATGCTTAGCGAAATAATTATTATAGAAAAAGTAACAATTAAAATTAAAGTTGTCTTTTTCATTGTTAAATTTTTATTTTTTTTAATGTCATAAATTTTTAAAAAATATTATTTATAGGGCTAAATTTTTCCGATAAGAGATCACTTATTTTTCATTCTAAATTCGAGCTGAAATTAAATTTGGAAAATATCTTATCTCATTTGTTTTTTTTTTTTAAAACATGACTCAAATAAAACGAGTCAAATCAAAAAAAAATCAAATTTTAATCTTTAAAATAGTTAAACGGAAATTAGGAGTCAAATATTAAATATTAGACTATTAATTTCCCTATTTTGTTATTAATGTCTAATAAAAAAAATTTTTTAATGTTAAAATTAATCCTAAAAATCAATTATCGAGTTATGATATGACTTTTAAGTTAGAACGAATTTAGGGTCTAGGTGGTGGTCAAAACCGAGGATATTTAATTATGAAAAAAAAAAAAAATTTTTTTTAAATTCTATTATTTTTTTCGAAAATTAGACAAAATTTTGTATAAGATAGTAAATTTTCATAATTTTATCAAGATCCGAAAACAATTTTTTTAATTCGAAAAAACTGCCAAGCATTTTTGGACACTCGTTATTCACTCATTTCAGTTCAGCATTTTAAGTGCCTTTCCCTAGCCAGAATCTCATAGTGGATCTCATTGAGATTCTCGGTTACCAAATTCGCGTGAGATCTCAGCTATTAGCCTATGTTAACGATACGAGATCTTCTGAGATCTCATGAGAAATTGGTAACCGAGAATCTCATGTGAGATGTTGACAAGGGTTTTTTTACGGGATAATTTTTTTTCTAAAATTTAAAGTGCTACAATTTAAAACATTTTTGCTACATTCAACAAAACAAAAGAAAAAAATTTTTTTTCCAATGGAACTTTTTTTCAAGGACTGACTTAATGTTGACTAATTTATTAAAAATTATTTAAATTTGTATTTAAAAATAAAATTCATTTAGCAGTATCCATAAGCATTTTATTTAACAACGGACCAAAGCTAGCAATCTTAACAATAAAACAAAATTTTCTTCATTTATTTCAAAAAATTAAATTTTAATCTAAATATTTATGTACTTGATTAAATTTGTTCAAAAACTCATTGGTTCTTTTATTTAATTTAAACTCGTGAAATAAAGCACACTTGTAATAATGAAAAACTTGACCAACTAATTCACCATTTTCAAGATTACTACCTTTAACAAAAAAATTAAATAAAATTCCAACAAAAAAAAAACATTTTTTTTCGATAACTTGTTAAACACAGAAAAAATGGTATTAATAAACCAAGTTCTTTTTCACTCATATTTAAAGATTTCATTGTAAATAAATAATCAAATGCATAATCACGTGCTTTCACATTATACAAAGCTGCAAATACATCTCTATTAAGTTGTACATCATTATCAAACATGAAATAATAATCGTCATTGATGAAAAATTTCAAATACATAACACTTAGTGTTGGAAAAAAGTGTGTACTAATCATAGTCTTTAGGTCATTTTTGCTAATATTTAGAAAACACGGTAAATCTTTAAGAATTTTAACAATTGAATTCGAATGCTTTTGAAAAACTTTAAATCTTTCCTCACGAATAAACTGATTGAATTCTTCAGTATAATTATAAACTCTTTTTTGACAAGAATTGGCGATGTAATTTGCTATTAGTACAGGCGAGCTAAATTCCATAGTATTCTCTTTGTATAATTCACAAGTTATTTCTTTTAATTGATTAAGAATTAATATTCGTGTATGATCTGATTTTACATAGTGTTCACAATTGAATGAGTCTGTTTGTTTTGATATAATACTTTGGTTTGATTCTAATGGATTTGGTTGAGTAAATTTGTTGGGTGGATTTTTCAATTTAGCTACACGCTCTTCATTTATTGACATTCCGTTTTTTAAACATTTATCCCATCGACAAAATTTACATTTTTTAATTTTTTCCGGATCGTTTAAACAAGCTTGATTGAATTTACACACATATTTTTTGTATTTATTAGTGCTACTGCGCATAAAGAACGCCTTTCAAATTTTTAACTCATGAATTTTTTTTTTTTTGGAAATTTTAGAAAAAATTTTTACCTTGCATGCTTTACAGCAAAAAACACCAAAATTGATAGAATTCGCTCTCTCAAGGCAAATTCTACACTTGCCATGAGTCAAATATGAATTGTCGTCGGGTATGTAATTTTCCAAAATTAAAGGCATTTTTTCAAGAATTTTCTAAATTTTTTTGTAGAAACAAATCTTAAAATTTTTGAGATTTTTTTGTATTAAATCCAAATTTTTCGAATTGTTTACAAAAATAAAAGGAATGGTTTTTAAAATACTAATAGTGTAAAGATTATAGGTGGTAAATATTTTTCTAGCAACATTCTTAAAGAAGATGTTTTGATTCATTTTAAAAATTTATAAAAATAAAGAATAAACCCGAGAAATAACAAACCCATTTTTTACAAGCGTTACTTTTTTTCGGAAAAAAACGCGTTTCTTTCTAACCCGTTTAAGCGAGTATATTTCACTAAATAGTTTGATTCGAGGTTTTTAATAGGAAATATACGTTTAATTTAAGCTTATTAAACGAGTTCAACCACGAAAATAAACTTGACTAAACGCGATTCCATTAAAATTTAAATAGTAATAAATTTATTGATCAATTCTCTTATTTAGATTTAGTTGAACACTCTAAAAAACCAAAAATTATTGATAGTAATTTATATATAGTTTTAATGAGTTTAAATACATTATTTAGTAATATTTTCCGGGTAGTCAAGAATTGGGAAAATGTTGCTTTGTCCCTTCTGATCCGTTTAAAGTAGAAAAACTAATATTATAGACTAAAATTTTTGTCATTTTTCTTTTTTCACTTTTACTCTAAAAAATTTAAATACGCCATTAGTTACGAGCTGAATTTTTTACGAAAGAATCCTTTATTTTTAACATTATTTGAAATATTATTTGAAAGCTTTGAAAAAAAGGGATCAGTTCTTAAAAAGTTCAGTGTGCACGTAATTGCGAATTAATATTTTTTGGAGGACAAATGACAAAAATTTTACTTTTGCTCATTTTTGAAAAAATTTCGGGCAAATAAGAAATAAGATTTAAAGACAAGTACTTTTTCAATAATATTATAAAGGCATTGTGAATTTTATAAACAATTTACAATTAAAAAATTTTCAAACTCTCGTAAAAGGTAGAAAAATTCTAAGTGCAAAGAAAAAAATATGAAACTTTTTGAAACTTTGGAAGTTGCACTTTATAGGTAAATCTGCAAGCTATCTGCTATTTGTGCAAAATATGAGAATTCGATTTATAGTTAATTTAATTTTCTTAAAAATGAATTTTGGATTATAGAAATGGTCTGATTATGGTCATTAAAAATTTAGTAGTCCCTATTTTGCTTATTTTGAATTAAATTCCTCAAAATAAAAGCCAAATTTAAGAATTCTTAGTTGTTCTTAAAATGTTAAACATCTAAAAATCTGAATTTTTTTTCTTAGAAAACTTCTAAGATCTAAGATTTCTAAAACCTAAGAATTTTCTTAACATGGGTGAAATAAACTAAGTAAAAAAATATTTTCTAAAATCGAATACAATTAAAAATATATAATTTTAAATTTAACACTTGATAAATGACCATTATCTTGTTCATCTTTCTTGGCTTTATTTTGCATCTCCTATCCGTAAAGGTTTGACTTGAAAAAAAGCTCTTAGATAGGAACTGATGTAACTGGTACAGAAAGCAAACGCTTAATTGTTGATAATTTTGAAGAAAGCTTGTTTTTTTCTCGATTTAAATTTATTTTTCTATTCATTTTAAATAATGACTTGGAAAATTGAAAGACTTTATATCCCTAACTTTTTTAATCAGGATAAAAGAATGAGTAATTTTGGAGATTACTCAGGATTTTGAAAAAGTAATTAGAAAAAACAATAATAACTCAAAAGATTATTCGTCTATTGATTATTCCGGAAAGATATTTAGATTAAAAAGATAGTTTAAAAAAAGAGTTAACAAGAAAAATCAAGATAGAGGATAAGCAAAATGCGTACAAGTTAATTTTTAAATGAATTTCACCCCTGGGTTTTGCAGGAAATATTGCTCTGTGTAATGCTGTAAATTTCTATTAAACGATATTTTATTTTGGGGTTTCTTCTAGCGTTTCGAGCTTCTTAGCTCTCATCAGGCGGACATACGATCCACTCAGCCACGGCTTCACATTAATCTAGACTATTTTTTTAAGTGTATACTATCATGCATTACATCTGTTACAGTACAATTCGGAACTAAGTTAACAGGTTTCGAAGCCAGACTTAAGCCGCTCTAAAACCGCTTCGAAACCGAGCTCCGGAGCGGCTTAAGCCAAAATTTTTTTAATACAGTTTAAAGGCAGGTTTTAAAGCTAGGCTTAAGCCAAAAAAATGGCTTCGGAACCACTTAAGCCAGCTTGGACCGCTTCGAAACTTTGACTTAAGCCGAGTGTTAACTTAGTTCAGAATTGTACTGTATATGACGATCGAAACTAAATAGCAGTTCGATAGTTACAGTACAAGTTCTTAGACAAATATTGATCAACGCCTAAAAAACATTCCAAAGGTTTTATACATTTACAAAAATTGAACCTCTTGTTCATGAGGCTCATCAAATTTCAATGATTCAAGACTTCAAAAATCAGATCTAGTGAGAAAGATATTTCAATGAGAAATGGCCTAACTTTGGCGGCATTCGAAAAGTTATAAAAAGACAATATTTACCCGTGTTTTAATATACTTGAGCATAGTGGACCAAACTTTAAAATTAAGCAAACATTATTAATACTAAAAAAGATAGCTAAGTTGGTACCAAGCAAGAAGGTCGAGAGTACAAATCCTGTGCAAGTCAAAAAAATTCAAATGAGTTCCCAAATTATCTCTTGGTGTTATTTTGAGTAAAACACCTACCTAACCCTGCTTGTGGTCGTCGAAACGCTACTTTAATTTTATATTTACTTCTCCAGATTTGTAGGTTAATTCTATTCAATAAATAAATAAAAAAATGAAGGTCTGTTGTAAAATATTTTATTAATAATTATTGAATAATTTTAAATTCTAACTAAATAAAATAAACTAAAAATAAAAACCAAGGTACACACGTACACAAATAGGATTTTTCAGATCATCATTACATTAATAAATTTGCTTTAAGGCTATTTTATGGACCTAAAGTATTAAATAAAAAAATTCATTCTCATTCACAACTAATTTTTGTTTAAATTAAATTTTTCACTTGATTGTCTATGAAATTAAATTGCCATGTAAAATCGGCTGGGTATAAGAAAGGTCTATGATCAAAACGATTATCATCTGGTGAATATGTCTCAGCAAAATATGCTGGTGTCAATGTTGTCATTTTGTGTCGATTTATTGAGTACTTTACAAAGAAAAATTTCACTTTATCCGCAATCTAATTAAAAAAAAAATTTTTTTTTTAAATTTAAATTTTATTTTTTTTTTGTTGAAAATTTAGACTTACTTGTTTAGGAGTTAATTTTCCTGACCATGATTCTAACAATTTTAAAAACATTGAATAGGGCCCACAGCTTTTTTGCTTACGTAATTTTCCATAAACCGACAACTCCTCATAAGTCATACCCATGTCAGCCTCATCATTTTGTTGAATAGTTCCATCACTACTCAACGGTTCTAATTCAGCCGTTGGTGGTGCGTCATAAATTGATTTTAATGACGTTAATTTAAAAGATTCGGAACAGTATAGAATAAACGATCTAAGATCAGTTTTACTAATACTTCCAATTGGATTTAAATCAGCTGACGAACAATCATACTTAGTAAAATAGCCTCTAAGTGATTCATCGACATTAGCTGATCCTAGGACTAATAGACTTCCTGGACGGCCAACTGCCCACAAACTTAATTGAGCAAAAAAATAACTTATTACCATTCGGAGTCTAGCTTGGATATTTTGTAAGGCTAAATTTTCTATTTCACTTCCACCGTTGACTTTAAATTTTGGTATTATTCTCATCGTAGTGTTCCAAATGGACAATACTGCATTCACAGCCAGGTCAATTACAATTGATAAATGATTACTACCAATTTGACTAGCTAAATCTTTAGCTCTGTTTTTGGTTTGTTCAGAACTGTTTGCTGTACCCATGTAACATGTTACGAAAAGTTTAGAGCAAATATCATTTTGAGATGTTGGAATATATGTGTCATCATTTACAATACGTCTCAATTCTCTCAAAACAATCTCATCTTTTAATAAAAAAAAAAAGTTTTTTGATTATTAAAAGATATAATTTTTGAATCTTCCACCTCTGTCTTGAAAATTGTCTAAGAAAGAAGAATGAAAGTAGTAAATAAAATAAGAACCCAGTCACTTACTTTGACTTTGGCTTATTTCCATGTAAACTAAACAACACATTGAATAGACAATACATGCTGTACTACAACTATCAATACCACCACTTAACGGTAAGAAAAAACCACCTTGTTTACTTCTTCTTAAATAGTCCCACAACCAACAAGCTGGTCCAAGTCTAAAAAATTAATTCAATAAAATTCGATTATATTTTCTCAAATTTTAAAAAAGTCTTACGCTATTTCTTCCATAGCCGAATGATATTTCCATTGTATAGGCTGACTACATGGAACTAATAATTGTTCATTAATAGCCAATGAGAAATCAATTATAATTCTAGGATATGGTTGACTTTTATCAGCCATTATTTGAAGACTTCTACTTCGATTTCTGTATGTTCTCACGTCTTCGACATCCAAAATTGAAGTTAATACTTCGACTTCTTTTAAAGAGAATTGATCACCTTGAGCTACGAATTCGCCGTTAATGGCTATTGAGGCACAACCGTCAAAATAAAGTCGATCGCCATCACAGCCACGTTGATTTGCAAATAGATAAATACCACCGCATTTTGACGTAGCGTTTCGAATTAGATTTACCCTTCGATCTGCTTTTCTCAATTGATGATGACTACCACTTGCATTGGTAATTATTTCAACACCATCTAAAGCCAAATTTATGTGAGGTCTTAATTAAATTTAAAAAAAATTAATTCTTAAAAAATAGGTTTTGTCTATCAATATAAAAAGCAGTGTATCCCCATTAATTGAACCTCGTCTGTAAAGCAAAATTTCGTTCACAAAATTGAGAGTTCATAAAATCGGAAACCATATTCCATACTTTTACATAAGCATGAGTTCAAAAGGTTTAAGTTTTTTTACTTCGTAAATTCGAAGATACAAAAAATCGGGGATAAACTGTATTTATTTTTTTCTATCGTGTAGCTTTTATTTTAAAATTCTTATAGATTTTTCCAAAAAAATTAAGTTTAATTTAATTTTTTGATAAAAAAAATTTCAATGTTCAATTCAATTTAGAACATAGCTTCCATTCTCTGGCGTTTTTTTGAGTAAAATTGTACAACAACAAAAAATCTAATTAAAAAAAAACTCACCAAATTGTGAAATTTAAAGTGGAACAAAAACTTAGATACAGTACAATCCGAAACAAAGTTTATTTTTAAGACAAAATTTTTTCTCAATTATAATGTCACCTGATAAAGTTAAATATAATTTGAATTGGAAAAATTTAAGTAAAATTTCAAAAAATTTGAAAATACAAAATTAAGCAAAGATTTATAATAATTAATTTTAAAAAAGGCTAATTACTTTAATGTATTAGTATCAAATCAATTAGATCGACTAATCATTACTGAATCCGAATCTTTCTACGATATTTACCTATCAGATATTTTAATTGAAAAAACAAATCGAAATGATGATATGTTAAACGATCGTATTAATACTATAAATGTTCTTAAAATTTTTTTGGATAAAAAGATTATTAACAAACTATTAAGATAATATTTTTGACTTCAAAGCATTGCTCAAAATTCCAAAATATTGCGAGGATCACGATGTAAAAACTTTAGTCGGATTCAAAGGTTTTGAAAAACGTAATAGTGACATTGAAAGGCATACCAAAAGCATAATCGAAACGAACGTCATCTTCCAAACCTCAATAGAAAAAAAGAAGACTCGCCAAACACAGCTAGTAATTGAAAGCTCCTGAAGGAAGAAATATCCAAGCGTGGAATGGGGACGAAAACCAGCAAAAGTAGTTCAAGTGAGAAAATTTATATCTGATAAATTTTTGAAAGCCTTATGAAACAACGTGATGAGAATTACGAGTTTGAAAGTCGGCTAAATGAAATGAGTTGTGAAGAAAGAAATAATTTTACAAGGAAAGTCAAGAGAGAAAATTGGGAAAGAAATAACTCTTCAAAGTCGCCTGAAGATATCAAGAAAGAAAAGTAGAAAAGAAGTGAGAAAATGAAATAATATGAGATAAGGAGAAAGGTCACTAATTCTATTCTTTTTATTGTTCTTCACAAAAAGAAAACAAGACGAACAAAGGAAAATGAAGAAAGAAAATAAATGAATGCGGATCATAAATTCATTTTCCACACCGGTGAAGATACAAGAAAGATTATGGAACTCGGAAACGATTTGTCAGCAGGAAACAACAGAAAGATGTACAGTGGTTGTAATATAAATGTAACGTCAACCGAAACTTTTGACCGTATCCGTAACCGATGTTAATTTGACTTGATTTTCAATTTTAAGATGTTTGAGCTATGGTTACGGTTACGGTCCAAAGTTACGCATGACGGTTGACGTTACATTTATATTACAACCACTGTATTTAAAATTGGCTTTGGTATTTCATCCGGACACAAGTAGGCTCAGTTGGGAAAATGTTCAGAAAGCTCAAGGAGTCTTATAGATGGATGAAAAATTTGAATTAGATTTTTTTTTATTTTCAAAACATTTTATTTTATTTTTTAGTGTGATTTTTAAATAAAGTTTTATTGTAAAAAAGGACGTGTACTGCTATCTAAAAGATAGAAAAAAAAAAGATTTATTTATTAAGTCATAATCTAAATCGATCAAGAACCCATATTATTCCTAAGATAAATTTGAATAATCTAATTATTCTTAAGTCGTTTTAGTTACGGGCACGACAGATGTAATACCATGGACTCAGGCTCTTCACAGCAAGTAGTACAACTCCAAAATAAAAAATTTTAAAATGAGCGTGACAAGGCAGTAAAGTTGGCCTAAATGAAAAAAATAGTTGAATCTTACGAAAAAAAAGCCGAAACTTCAACTATCGAAAAATTACAATACAAAAAATAGCCAAGAAAAATGAAAATAATAAGCTCAAAAATTCTCTCAATTTCAATGGTTAAAGAAATATCAGACCACAGTGACAATGGTAAGAGAAAAAAATTTTTTTGTTGTTGTTGTTTGTTTTTGTTTTTTGTAAGGATGGTATTACTCCTAAAAGCTTTTAATAAGGGGGAAGGTATATTGTAGTCCTCATCTATGATTTCAACTACTCTCCAAAAACGCTCTCCAATATTTAGACAACGAATCCTTCGTTTTCGCTCATCTTAAAGTTCAAATTGACAGGTAATCACAAAAAAAAGTTATAAATTTTTTTAATTTGTAATTGTCTAAATAAAATGTTGATTCAATCGCATCTGAAGATTAATTTTGAAGTTTCGTAGTGAAGAGCTTATTTCTAATATTATTTTGAACTAAAATAAAATAACTTAGAGAAATGATATCTCTAATTCAAATTCAATGAAAATGCTAAAAGAGGATCAACTTTCAAAAATTTTTTTAATGCAAAGGAAAAAGCGTATAATCGAATAAAAAAATAAAATATTATAATTACGATAAAGGCGACCATAGTTCTTCGCATATTTCACTTCCAATCGTTGCCTCATTCGTTTGAATAACGGCATCACCAATTGGTACAGTGACTTGTCCAACTATTTCTCGAATAAAACCTGGTAGATGAAACTCTTCTGTTTGTTTTAATTTAGTCCATGCCGTAAAATAACGACGCTCACGATAATTTTCATCATCTGCTAGAGCTAATTTTGGTCGAATTAAAATTATTTTTCCATTTAGAAAAAAAACTCGACAATTATAAGCAACACTCTTGTGCATAACGGGCCTTAAAATTGCGGTTTTTTATTTGACAAAAAAACAAAATATTAAAATTAATAAAATTACATTCCAACATCACAGAGTATGTCTTTACATTCCGGGTCTATTAATAGTCTACCTAATACTTGCCATGAGTGTAAAAAAGTATCAGATTCATAAAAATGATCTTGACATCCATAACCGCTAAAAATTGAAATTAAAAAATAAATTTCAATTTTTGTAAGTATTATTTTTTGAGAAAGAAAAATACCAAATTTCAAGTTCGGGTCCTAGACGATATTTTGAATTTTTAGATTTTGCCTCCTTAATACCTTAGCAAAAATCGAATTATTCTATTAAAATTAATTAGGGTTTTTTTTAAAGTCTAACTTTGTAATATCCTGCGATAGTTTCCTTCAAAATCAAGCGCCCATTGATTTAGAGCACAAGTTGATAAAATTATTTTCTTATTTAACATCTTAATTTATTCCAAAATTTGTTTAATATTAAATTTAAGCTTTACAAAAATAAAAAAGTTTTTAAACCTTTTTATAAGGAGAAAATAAATTTCGTTTTTTTTTCTTCATTTTGTGCCAGGTAAAATTTCGATCGATTTTCTTCGTGACGTCATAAAAAAAATAAAGAAATTACGAAATTTAATTGCTAAATTTTATTTGAAATTTTTTCTTAAATAAAAAATAAAAAGATGTTATTTTTTTTTGTTAAGTTTTAATTAGTACAGAACGATTAAAATTTAAAAAAAAAAAGTAGTAAAAAATTGATTATAAAATTATTTGAATTGGAATTTTTTAACGTTTTATATCCTGTTTGTTTTTCGCTTAAATGCTTCTCTTTTTTTAAGGAGTTTGTCTCATTATTTTACCACTAGAAAAAAAAATTATTTTTGTATCAAAAAAAAGAAGAGTTTTTTAGATTAAAAGCTTACTGGATATTTTTTCTATCTTCTGGTTTTGTTTTCGACTCTGGTTTAGCTCTGTTTAAGACTTTTAAGAAATCGTTTGTCTTTGATCTCATACGTTGATGCATATGGGCTTTGGAGCATTTTAAATGATAGTGTAAATAATTTCTAAACATGCTTATCATATTTATTGTGTTATCACTAGCTTGTTTTGTTATGTGTCTTGGTTGAAGAACTTTAAAAGATTCATTATTAATTTTAGCTTTAAATTAAAAGAAAATGCAACTGGAGCTTTTATAAAACAACCATTAAAAAGCTCTAATCTATTGAACATTTTTCATCAAATATAATTTGTCTAATCTGGTAAACCATGAACTAAATTGTTAACATCAAAGATATCCTCATTTTTTAAGCAAGAAATCAAATGTTATATGTTAATGAAATTGAGACGGAATAAGGGATGTCGAAAGAGCAGCAAACTTTATTATTCCTTTTTAGTTCGAAAGGAAACAGAAATCTAAAAGTTTACCGATGATACCCTAAGTTCCTTATTTGAAGCTAACAAAGCCCAAGAAATCATTAACGACGTTGACTGATGGTACAGGATAACACAAGATGGAACCAGAATTGTTTCATAGCATGTTTTTCAAATAATTTTTCAAAATTTTTAGGTCCAATTTCAATTTTTTAATAAGAAAAATGTTTTTACAAGAAAAAAATTTTTTAAATTGATTGAAAAATTTTCTTACAAACGATTGCTCTGTTACGAGAATAAAGTATTTTGTTAAATTTTAGATAAGAAAGATTTTAAATTGGGAGAAAATTTGAAAAGTATGGCTACCGAGATTTAAAATTCTTTTTTTTTTAATGATATTAGAGTAAACTTAAAAATTAGAAAAAGCCCAAATTTTCAAAAAGAAATTCAAATTTTATTCCGTATTTTTTTTTTAATTTAGTTTAATTTTTTCTAGAAAATTTTCCAAAACATTGTTAGAATTAAAAGAAAATTTGGCCTTTATTAATGAAAAATTAGCGTACTTTGGGCTTTTTTCTAAAAAAAATTGCAATAACATGGTAACGATGGGATTTATTCCATATGGAATAAAAGTCAAATTAGAGTATTATTTTTAGAGTAATGGACAAAGGTTTACGGTAACTAAAATCCAATATTATTTTTTTGAAAAATAAAAAGGTACCTTAATAAAAAATTGAATGAGAAAAAAAAATCAATTTTTATGAATTTTGCTGAATTTATGTTAAAATTTTAGATTTTTGCCATTTTATGTCTCAATGAACTGGATCGATAGTTTTTGACGAATAAAAAGGAAAAATATTGCAAATATGTTGAGTTTAATTAACAAATCCGTGGTTTTCGGAAACTTGTAATCGATTCAGCTAATCAAGACCTAATCTAAAATAATAATTGATCTCATTCATAAGGTTTTTAAAAAAAAATTTTCATATTATTGACCTATATTCAGCTCAACTCAAAAAATTGATTTTTATTAAAAGTACCTTTTTTAATCTAAAAAAAAGGATATCAATGCCATAAAAATAATCTTTTTAATTTTTTTTTCGTCAATAATTTCTAGTCGACTTTCAACACTGATTCGGTTGAATGCGCATGGATATTGACCCATGCATTCTTTAGCAAGGAAATACGGTAATTAAGTTTGATTAAGCCACTTTTTTAATGAATTAAATGACGAGTATCTAATGCATTATGGTTGATATAAATTTAAAAATTTACTGGAATGATAAATTAGAATAGTTTACTTTAGAATAAAATAGCTCAAGTTAAATGCATAAAAATAATTTTAATTTAGAAACACTTACCAAAAGTGACATAACCTCTATTTTCACCAACAATAGCATCCGTATCATTTAACTCGGCTGGCGGATTTTTATAACTGAATAATACTTGTGGTGCCTGTTGATATTTACGCCGTGTCTCACTAAACTCTTGCATAAATACCTTGCCTAATATAATATCATCTTCGCCTTTAAAAGTAGTGCTAAAAATAACAGTAACTCTGTCTTCAAGAGCTCTAACAAACAAAGTCTCATCGCTTCTATAATGAATAACAGCCGTCTTGTGTCCAGTTTCGCCTGTTCTTTGAAATTCAAAATATTTTTCGAATACACTAGCGAAGCAATTACGCTTCAATAAACTTGCCTTCATAGCCAAATCCTTCCAATCCTCTGGGATATTAGTCAAATCGAATAATAACGAGACACTATAATCGGCTTCAGGTGTGTCCATTAAATAAGACCCATATTCTCTTTTTAATAATTCATCAGCGCCATGTTCTTTTAAGTCTTTGTAAAAATGAAGTAATATACTCAAACAAAGTTTTGTTCTGTCATCATTAGGATTCGAAAGGTGATAGATTATACCATCAAAATCAGCTATAATCAACTTTGTCGATTCAGGTTTTTGACTTTAAAAAAAGAGATATTAAAAAATAAAAAAATTTTTTTCAATTTTTTTAAAGGCTACTTTTTAACAGCTGCTTCGAAGCGAAGACACAAGGCCTCGTAGATAGCCCGGTTATGAACTTCTAGTAAAATCATGTTATATGTCTCTTTTTCTAAAACAGATAATTAAAAAATTAAATTTTAGATCATATGACGAAAAAAGCAAAAAAATTTCGTATCTTATGAAAGCGCTTTTTTTTCTATTTTAAGTTAAGATTTAATTTTTTTGAAAGAAATTTTTTTTGGTCTTAATCATCAAAATTATTCTATAAAAAAATTATTATAATTTTTTTTCTCTCTTTAATTTGGTAAAAATTATAAGCAAAATAAATTTTTGTGTATTGAAATAAAGGCGCTTTTAATATTTTAAAGAGTTAATTTTTGTTTTTGATTTTATATAGTGATAATTTTTGATGGCTTTCTAATTTTTTATGCTTCAAAATTAAGCAAATTTATCCAAACATTTTATCCTATCTATGAGTACATATTCATCTCAAACGACTTTTAAAAAATGAATTGATCTTTTTAAAATACATAAGGTACATTGAATAGATATAAAATGTTTCTTTTAATTCATATAAGGAAGATTTAAAATTTATAACATAGACAGAAAGGAAAAAACTGATTGTTAATAGATCGTAATTTTAAACAGTTCAAGTGCAATTCTTAAGAGGTGTTTAAGACGATGTTTATAGAGCAATTTTTGCTTTAAAAAAATGCTTGTTTGCTTTTGAAAATATTTCAAAAATCTTTTTTTTTAACAATAAAATTGTCAACAAATTAATTTTCAATTTTTTTGTATAAAATTATTTTACAGTTCATGGCCTTGCGTGAAAGAAGAAACAATTTTCTTTAGAAAAATCAGTGGTGGGAATGAGTCTGGCTTAATTTCGTATCGTTAGATATAGGCCATAAATTGACATATTTTGTTTTAGTCTTTGGATGACTATTCTGGACGAAAGAAGCATCCGACCGCTTAGATAAAAGTCCTGGGCGAAAGCTCGTAAAATTTTTATCCAAAAATTTTGTGGTCTGAATTCGGCGGAGTTGTTTGAAGCCTTGCCTGGACTGGTCCATAATTTTCTAAAAAATGAGAATCGTGTTTAGTAAAACATAAAAAAACTTCTAGGAAAAATATCAGAAATGTTAGGATAATTAATTTTTAAGATTTAAACTAAAATAATTTTGACTTCAAAATCATTTAAAATTGAATAAAAGGATTAAATCAAAAAAGCCTCTCGATAGAAAGTTTCTAAATTTAATTCTCTTCAATTTCATATATTGAACATAAATTCTTAGTAGACCATTCTCTGTAACATAAATGCTGAACTAAAGCAACTTATAAAATCCAAATTTTCCCATAATCAGGGCCGGCGCCAGCTTTCCATAATCGCAGTGGCGAAATTGTAATTTAAATACCCGCTCCCACAAATTTTAAAGATTCAACCCCATTCATTTTTATGATCAAGGATCATTTATGGTAAAGATTTTCTTTCCAAAATTTTTTTCTAAGGAATTCGAATCTAAGGAGTTTAAACTTACAAGTTAATTATGAATATTTTTTCATTTACAAATTGATAAAAATGTCACGGTCATTTTAATTTTTTTATGCTTTTCTTCAAGAATATATTTTATTTCGGCAAATTTCAAAAAGCCTATTTGATTTAAATCATGAGAATTTTTTTTATAAAAGCAATGATATTATTTAAATTTATTAAACGAAGGGGGATAGAAATTGTGGATTTTCTCGGTTAGATGCAAATAAATAAAATTTCAAAATCAAAAAAATTAAATATCTAAATTAGATATAAATTAATTAAAAAAAGATATATTTTTTTATTAAAAGAATTGAAAATTTTTTCATCGCAGTGGCGGCCGCCACGCCACCACACACGTGGCGCCGGCCCTGGATAAAAGTGTTACTATCTGTTAGTAATAAATAAGAAATGTTTGGGAATACGTTTTTTTATAAAATCAAGCGTTACTCCAATTATTTAAATTCAAAAAGCGTAAGAAGTGTTTTTAAGTGTTAGGAGGAGAAGACCATGTGTTATGGGGGTAAAAACTAGTGTTAGACCTAGTACCGCCTTAACACATGGTCTTCTCCTCCTAACACCAGGTCTAACACTAGTTTTTACCCCTCTAACACATGGTTTTCTTGTCCTAAAACTTGTTTTTACCCCTCTAACGCCATAGTTTCATCACCTTTTTCTCACGATTGTAAAAAATTAAAAACGCTTGTGCCTAACATAACGCTTTCTAACACCTAACGTAAAGAAATCATTAAAAGTACTGTATTTTAAATTTTCGCGACTTATTTTAATGTATATTCTAAGCGTGAATATAGGAACTTATAAAGGGTAGTTAGAAAAATTTTTAACGCCTCTTTACTCGCAATTTTTTTTTATTTTAAAAGTCGGAAGAAAGTCCACTTTAATCGACTCGAAACAC
>NTPY01000937.1:300762-317018 GCA_002922825.1 Brachionus calyciflorus | reverse complement strand
GTTAAAGAGTGAATTTTTTTGAACTTTCTATGACCCTAATTATAATTAATAGTTTTTCAAAAAAAAAAAATTTTTTTTCTTCTTTTTTTGTGAGTTTTAAGCTTTTAAAAAGGCTGTTTTTGTAATTTTAAAGCCCCGTAGCTTCTGAATAGAACATCACTGCAACTAAAAAATATTATATTCGTAATCAGCTCGTCGAGATCTACAAGCTGATATATAGTTTTAGTCGATTTGGCTTGGGGGGAGGTTCTAAATTACTTCCGACAATTTTATGTGCTGAGTTCAAAAATCAAAAATAAAATTCTACAAGTCTTATTTTAAACAAAATATAACATATTAATTGAAAAAATAGTGCCTTAAGTTCGATTAAGATAACTTAGTCGAATCAGAAATTTTTATTTATATTTTTTTATTTTAGCATAAAAATGCATGAAAAATAACGTAGTGAACATAGTTTTTTTTATTTGTATACTTTTTCATAGATTCGACTTTATGGTGATTTGACTATTACCAAATGATTTTAATACATCATTAGTTACACCAATACCAAAAAAAGGACCTTTAAATGGTCCATCTGATTTTAGGCCAATTTCTGTTTCCTCAGCCTTTTCTATAATATTTGAATCAATTTTGTTGTCTAAAATAGAATGTTTTAATGATCTCAATCCGAATTGGATACAAAAAAAATTCTTCTTGTAAACAAGCACATTTTATAGTTAATGAGACAATCAACTATTACAGACATGGTGGTTCGAAATTTCACCTTGTAAGTTGATGATGCGAACAAAATTTTGATAGACTTTGGCGCGATGGACTTTTTTTAAAATTGATTGGAAAAATTCCTAAAGATCAATGGCGAATACTTTTTTTATATTATAAAAATTCTAAAATTAAAGTTAAAGTTAACGGAAAAATTAGCGAGAGTGCTTCAACTTATGAAGGTGTTAAGCAGGGTGGGGTTTTATCTCCATACCTCTTTAATTTTTTCATGGATAACCTGATTACAAACTGCTTAGAAAAAAATATAGGTGCAAAATTAGACAAGACGCTAGTTCCAATAATACCCTATTGTGATGATATTATATTAATGGCCCCATCTTTCAATCATTGTCAGTGTCTTTTATCTGTATGTGCCTAATTTGCTAAAACCTGGAAATTAGAATTTAATGCTGTCAAATCAGTCGCCATTAGCAAGACAAAAGTAACGTTCGGTTCAAGATTCATTTTAAACGGAAATATAATTCCAAATGTATCTGGTTTTATTTATCTTGGTTTACCTGTTGGTAGCTATTACTTTATAAACGAATTTTTAGAAAAAAAATGGAAATCTGTGGAAAAAAGCTTGTATTCCTTATATTGCTTAGGATGTAAGCCAAAAATGATGAGTCCAAATCTGGTCTCAATTTTATATAAAACATACTGTCAGTCGATTTTTCGATGTCTTAGACAAAATTTACATGAGTGAAATAAAGCTAAAGGAATTTGATACAAGACAAAATTTACTTATTAAACAAGTAATTGGTTTGAACAAATACTCAAAAATGAAGGAGCTTAGAAATACGTTAAAACTCGATTCAGTGAGAGCGCTTTACTGTAAACACAAAATATTTTTTTTAATTAACATATATTTAAATTTCTTAATAGCCACTGTGTTAAATATGACCGACAAAATACGTCTTTTTGTAAACAAATGGATATTTTAAGTAGAAAATTATACGTTGATTGTACTAAACACAATTACAATATCTCTCTAGCAATTATTGAGCATCATTTTATATCAACAAACAATGGATTACTTAACTCAGTAAAGTATATCATTAATATGATAGAAAATTTAATGAACGAAAAAAACGAATTTTTTTATTTTTATAATCAGCTAAATTTGCTTCTAAAGCCTGGCTAAAAATTAAAATTTTGTAAAATTCTCTTTTCTTTTTTATCTATTAAAAATTTTCGACTGCCAAAATCACTCTGCAAAGCTTTTAAAATTACTTTTGTCGTTAAAAAAATTGATGAATATATGTTGATCAAGTCTGCAAAAAATTGTGCAATTTTAATTGTGTTTTTAATTTAGGCTTTTTTTAATGTTGTGCAAATTTTCAGAAAAAAATTTTTAATTGCAAAATTGCAAAAATCTCTAAATTAACTGCATTATGAGCATGTTTAAACGTCTTCTGAATGTTTGTAACCGGTTTTTAAGTGTTCTGATTAGGTAGACCCAAACAATTTTTGGCAATTTTAATTGAGTACAATAATAAGCAAAGATGAATAAATTTTTTTATTTTATAACTGCAAAATTATTTTGTTTCTATGGATTTTGCAGAAAATTTTTAGAAAAATCTCAAAATTTTTCTCTAGATGATAAAATTTATCAAATGTTACAGTTTGCAGAACAAATTTTTTAATGTTGCTTAAACGAAGTTATTCAATTTTTCTACTCGATTTATGCACTAAAATTATAGTTCAACATTAAAAAATGTGAAAATATTAAAAATTCAATGACTTTTTAAGCAAAATTTTTGAATGTTAAAAATAGTTATGGGAAAGATCAAATATTGAGATGAATCGGTTGGTAAAAGTGGGTTTTGATTCATAAAAAGGCGATTTTCAATGAAATATCTGAAAAAAAAATGTTCTAAAGAAACTACGGCCAAAATTAAAAGCAATTCTTTTTTGGTTTAACAATTGAATTTTCTCATTATCCAGCTGAAGCTTAATATTATACTTTTACACAAAAACTTTGAAACTATTTCCAGAAAATGAAAAATTTATTTCAAAAGCAAAACACATATTTATTTTAAATCTCAAGATTTGTTCTAAAAAACCCAGAAAAATATGAAAAATTTTTCTAGACTTTAACATAAATAAATAAAACTTTTGAAACAAGATACTACGACTTTGTATTAGAAAATAAAGAAAAACATCTAACAATGATGAAATATAATTGCGTATACGAAATATTTCTAGCTTATATAAAAAAAGAGCTCTTTTTTATATTGTCGTAACATTAGCTTGCTTTTATTTTAATCCTTGTTCAAATTACGTCATTTGAAATTACCCACTGATATTTAAGTTTTACTTTTATACTTTAAATCAAGATTACAGCCTTAATAAGGCAACAAAAAAAATAAAACAATTTTAAAAAGTCCTTTATTTTGTGCATATTTAAGCGTACCCAGTCGCACTTTTAAATTACTTTGAAAAATTTCAAAATTATTTTTTAGGCGTCTTCAAAAACTCATGTGTTACCCAACCTACACATGTTTGTTTGCTTTATTGTTTTGCATAACTCTTTTATAATTTCGAAATTAGCATAAAAAAAACTCGCTTTTTTTTCTCATTTTTATTAAGATATACATTTTTTTTGTTGCAAAAATGTTTAGTTCAATTAAAAAACTAGGACTAAAGAACTCATCAATATTGACCCAAATAAGCTTTAAATCCACAAATGAAAATGATAATCATTTATTGAAATTATTGCTTAATCGATCTCGTTTTAATCACGACAAAAAATCGAATCCAATTCGCCGTAAATGTCAATTGACGACATCAGCCAAAACCCAATGTGATTTTGGTTTTGTTTTTGATATTGATGGTGTTTTAGTACGTGGTAAAACTCTATTACCACAAACTAAACACATGATCAAATTACTCACTGATAAACATGGAAATTTTAAGATACCAACTATTTTTTTGACAAATGCTGGTAATGAATTGAAAGGTTCAAAAGCGGCTAAAATGAGTAAATTATTAGGAATTAAAATTGAGCCCGATCAAGTTGTCATGTCGCATAGTCCTTTAAAATTATTGAAAAATTTCCACAATAAACGTTGTTTAATATCCGGTCAGGGTCCAGTGGTTGAAATAGCTAAAAATCTAGGCTTTACAAGTGTTATTACTATTGATGAATTGAGACAATATCATCCTAATTTAGATGTTGTTGATCACAAGAGAAGAAATTTTGCTGTAAGTTTTAAAAAAAAATTTTTCGTTAATTTTGACCTCAATTCTCGATACATCTTTAAAAGTAAAATAATCAATAAATTAAATACAATAAAAAATGATGTACTTTAAAACATTGCTTAAGCAGCGCTCTTAAGCAGCTTAAACAATGGATTAAATTATACTTTTACAATAAAAAGTATAAGCTCTATTATGTGCTATTTTTTTTGTTCATAAAATTCGCTCTCTAAGTTTGTTAATTTAAATATAAGGAATTCAACGCGAAAATAAATTTTAATTTATCTCGAATTCTTGAGTAGTCTTAGCTATTAAAAGTCATAAAGACAGTAATTTTGTAAAAAAAATGAAAATTTTAAGGTCGAAAATATTCAACAATTTTCTAAAAAAAATTTAGTCGAAAAAGATACTCTTAAAGAGCTAAATACAGGGGACCCTTCCTTAGGCGGGTTACGGAGTCGAGTCAAAGTAAAATGGTGTGATGGATAGATTTAAGAAAGGAAAATTTTTTCTTTTTCTATGAGAAGTACTGTCCCGGATCTTAGTTGTCAAATAAGAATAATCTTTTCGCTTGTTTTTTTTCTTGATCTCAATGAAATCTGATTTTTTTTACAAATTTTATTTATTTATTTATTGAATTGAAAAGCCGCAACTATGCGATACGTTTTACAAATTTTAAGAAAAAAATAGGTTCTAGTTTTTCTAAATTTTTTAAGTATTCAACTCTTCAGAAGAAGACTTTTTTCCCAATTCCATAAAAGCAATTAAAAAATCTAAAAATACATAAATTTCTATTCAAATTTTATACAAAAGTAATGCTTGGACAAAAAATTTTTTTTCTTACACAAAATAAATTCTATATTTGAATCTGTAATTTGATTTTATGAAATTAATTTTTATTTTAGCCATGTGTTTTGGGTCGTTATTTTCCGCCAATTGAAGCAATTGTTTTATTCGGAGAATCCATTCGCTGGGAGACTTCTTTACAATTGATTTTAGATGTTATAATGAGTAATGGATTTGTCGATCATGCACCAAAAAGATTTCCTGATAATCATCTACCTATTCTCGCATGTAACGCCGACATGGTATGGATGGCCGAAGCAACTATGCCTCGTTTTGGCCATGGTACTTTTTTACATTGTCTCGAGCAAATTTATGAAAAATTAAGCGGTAGAGAACTGAAATATTCAGCCATAGTTGGTAAACCGAACGAAATAAGTTATTATTACGCTGAAAATGTTCTAAACGAGCACGCCCAATCAATCGGTTTTACTAATCCGATAAAGAGAATGTACGCAATAGGAGATAATTTAGACACTGATATTTATGGCGCTAATATTTACAATCAAATTTTAGTCAATAATAAACGATCAAGAGAGAAAAAACTACTCAAACAAGAGAATTCAAACCAAAGTATTGAAGAATCTAGTGAAGAATTTTTGTCTCAAGCCGAGTCCATAACGTCTATATTAGTACGTACCGGTGTTTTTCAAGGTGATATCAATGATCACAATGTGAATATGGCTCTAGCACATAAAGATATGATTTTAGATGCAAGTCTAATAAAACCTCATATAATAAGTGACGATTGTCTTCAAGCAGTCAAAACTGTTTTTGAAATTGAGAATTTTAAACATGATTAGAAAATTTGAAGCATAAAAAAATTTTTTTTTTTATCTATTTCCCTCTATAAATTACGGTGATTGTAAATAACTTCTTTTTATTTTTTAATGTTTTTTGTTATGAACTTTTTAAAAAAGAATATTTTCTGTCTATGTCTATTTTAGGTAATAAATATTATTTTTTTATTAATAAAAAAGTTATAAACAAATAAAAAAAATTATCCTTTTTTACAAGCGACTATTACTAAAACGCCGTCGTCGTTTTTTTTTTTGGAAAAAACTGATCACTTTCTTACTGCCTTGTTATTTAAGTCATTGAATTTTTATTCAACAAGCTGAAAATAGATGCGGCATCAAACAAGTATTTTTTAATTATTAGAACAATAATTTGATGCAGCATTTAAAGTTAAGATAGAAGAATATTTTTGTGTAATTATTCTTGCAGAGTTTGAGGATAAATGTCGTAATTCTTGCAGATTTACGAATAATTAAGAAAAACATTAATACGTCAATTTAGGACGATGCCGGGTCTTCCCTGTTTTGTGACCAGTTGGTCACATTTTTTATGACCAGGTAATACCTTCCCGGTTATGTGACCAGTACTGGTCACGAAATCTGTGACCAGCGTTTTGGTGACCAGAATTTGGAAAAAAAATTATTTTTGAAAAAAAATGTGACCAGGATTTAATTTTTGTGACCAGTTTTATTTGTGACCAGGAAATTTTCAATCAGTTTTGCGATCAAAAATTTCGAATAAACTGCAAAAATCTATATAATTTCGTTTTTAGGTATTAACCTTGGTCTGAAGCTAAAAAATATTAATGACTTTTGATATATACTATAATGCTCTCATACGAAGATGGGTTCGGAGAATGGTACGACTTTAGGGTCTGGGCTATATTATGTGAATTAAAACCCAAAAAACTTAATTAACATTTTTAGTTAGTCGTAATTTATTTAATATTAATACATCGTTTATCTCTTTATACAAAAAAAATTGTAAAGGAAAATTAGCTTAAACATGTTTTTATTTTAGAAAAAATTAAGATTCTTTACTTATTTGTAAATAAATCTGTGACCAGCTTTTTGGTGACCAGGACTGGTCACATAACCGGGAAGGTATTACCTGGTCACAAAACAGGGAAGACCCACGATGCCTTATATAAGACATCAATCTGGGCGTTTTTTTTCCAGTCGTCTTGAGTCGACTCACTTTTTTATCAAGTCGGTATAAAGGGTTCAAAATTTTCCATTTTGAAATAAATTTGAAAATAATTGTCATTTAACTTATTTTTAATTTACCAAAGACCCTATTACCATATACCGATTAACTTCAATGTTTATTATATTGATTTAACTTTTAAAATTTATAAAATCTTATTTTTATATAAAACTTTTTGTACACTTTCGTTACTATAGACATTTAATTGATTTCCCAATAATTACGCTTCAAATTATCATGGCAATTAAATTGCTGTTTTTCATTCGAAATTAATGAGAATTAAAATTTAAAATAAGAATTTTTAATCCGTTGAAAAAGCGATAAAAGTCGCAAAGTTTTAATTTTGTAAAAATAAATATGAGACTTGAATGACAAAAAACAATTATTATGTAAAATTAATGGAATATGAAAAATTAATGGAAAAAAACTATTGATGGTAAAAAAATTTATGTTTACCAAAAAGCATTTTTTTTGTTCCTTTTTTTTTTATTTTTATTTTATCAAAAATGTCAAAAAATAAACTCGAATTTCTAAGGATTTCCCTGATTGCTTTAGGCTTTTTTAGAACGTTTTGCTACGCTGATTTTGAATCACAAAGTAAAAAAAATAAAAAATATTTTATTTTGAAATTATCGCTATTTTATTTTAAGGTTTTGTGACAGTTTCTAATGATGGATGGTTGAGACTTTGGAATAAAAGCGACAGTGCTAAAATATTCCAAGGATTGAATTCTTTAACCTGTGTTGAGATAATTCCATTAAATCGTTTAGCATTAGGATCTTCTGATGGCTTAATATACATATTTGATTTAGTCAATAAGAGTGAAATAAAAACTCTGAGTTTTCATCATGCTCGGGTTAATGATATTTTAAATTTAAAAAACGAAACAATTTATAGCCTTGATACAAACTACAAATTGATAAAGTGGAACGCAACAAGCTATGAGCGGATTGAAATAGAAAATATTGGTTATATTGGAATACCACTTTTCTTAAAAAAATTTCATAATTTTATTTTGTGTGTAACATCAAAAGAAATATCCATTAGGAACCAAACTAGTAGTATTACAATTCATTCTAATTTAGAGGAAGCTATTGAATCTATTGAAGTTGAATCGAATACAAGTGTTCAATTTGAGAGTTTTAATTCTGAAAGTTCATATTGGAAACTAAATTTTCCAAGTCTCAGTACTCAGAAAATTGATAGATATTTATTCAAGAAATTTGATGGAAATAACAGTGCATATAAATATTCGAATTCTACTGGAATTAGTTTCAAAGGAATTATTGTTTGTAACGCAAAAGCGAAAAATCTTGAAATGATACAAAACGATGTAATAGCCGTTCAATGTTCAAATGGCTTATTTAAACTTGTAAATATATCTGATGGAAAAGAAATTTATAACGAAAAAAGTCTTAATATTAATCAAATTAGAAAATTACAATGTAAGTTAATTCTTTTTTTTTCAGGTGATAAGAAAAATTACCAACGAAAAAATTCTTGGCCAATGAACTTTACTCTTTTGAACCTTAAACCGATTTGATTAAGTTGTTATTTGACAAACAACACTTGCTTAGAAAAAGTGTCATTACCATTAAAATTTTAATGGTAACGGTAACGGTAATGCTCAGGTAATGGTAAAGCCACTTTTTCTAGGCAAGTGCTGTATAAACCTAATGTTTAATGATTCTGCAGTGATACTCATAAGTTGAAGACACTATCTTTAATTTGCAATAAGTCGTTGTTCTGACAAGCTTCAAAAAGATTTTTTTTATTATTATTTTTAGACTATTTGTGACTTGAATATATAAAAAACAACTTATTGATTAACTCGTTTATTTATTAAGGATTTAAAATATAGCTGGATCGAAGTTGTAAAGAATAGAATCCCGAATTTAAACTGTCGAGTACGTGCTCATAAATGTGAGGTAGGCAGTTTATCTTATAGAAAGAGAGCTCTAGAAAGCATAGCTGATATACGTGTCAAAAAATATATACAGTATTACCTCGATTTTGTTACCCTCAATTTTGTGAAATTTTGATTTTGTAAAATGAAAATGAAACAATTTTAGGTTATTTTTAAAATTCTTTTAAATAGAAACTCGACTCGAATTTGTGAAATTTTTTTGGATTACCAAGACGTTTCACAAAATCGAGGTCACACTGTATAAAATAAACCCTAAAATTTTGATTGATTTTGATTGTTTCTAAAGTTAAAGACATGTAGAAATTTTAACTCAAATAACTATAGAATGCCAAAATCTACCATTTATTTAAAATTTAAAGATAAAGGATTAAAAAAATTTTTTTTTAGTAACAAACTCAAATCAAAACGAAGTTTTTCAGTTTTCTGAAACAAATTCAGTTACAACTCAACAAAAATTGACTACCGAAGTATACACAGACACTCCTGCTTTGGCTTTAGAAACTGGTAATGTTTCAATGGATAATCTTCCGACAAACACATCAAAACTGTTAAATATGAATTATACACCATTTTTTCTTCACATTTTTTATTCTAAAAAAGATACAACCAAAATAATTAATGAAGAATCTTCAAAATTTACACAATCGAGTTCAAAATATATTGAAACAGAAGCTCATACTCGAATTTCAAGTGACCATTCAACACAATTTCCTGAAACAACCAAAAAAAATGCAGATAATTCAACAAACGTTTCTTTAAAAAATTCATTTTCAACCATTTTTGATTTAGTAGGAGAATCTACTCAAATTAAAAGTGACGATTCAGCACAATTTTCTGAAACAATCATTAACTTTTCAGGAACATTTTCTGACACAACTTTTTCAAATGAAGAAAAGCTTAAAAATGTAAGCTTCACACTGTATAATACTTACGAATCAAGTACTGATCTAATGGTGTCAATTCTTGACTTAAAATTAGAGGCTTTTGAATTCAAAAACCAATCATCAAATTTAATTAATGATTTTCTTGTGAATAACTTTGACATGAGTAATTGTTTAACAAACTGTTCAAATCATGGTTCATGTTCCAAGACGGGAAATAAATTTTCATGTCAATGTTTTGAAAATTTCGCTGGATCATCATGTGAAATAGATTTAAGAAGTTGTTCTTCAAATCCTTGTTTAAATAATGGAACATGTGTTGAAGAGGAGAGAAATTCATTTTCTTGCAAATGTGATTTGTTTTATTATGGGTTTTATTGTCAAAATAAGGTGAATGTTTGTGAAAATGAAACATGCTCTTCAAATGGTCAGTGTTATGACATTGACAACAAGCCTAAATGTAATTGTTTTTATGCATATGTTGGCGAGAAATGCGATTTGAAGACCAATGAAAAAATATTGATAGAAAGAGGAATAAAAATTTCAGTTATAATTGCATTAATTGCAATTTTTTTGGTTGGATTAGGCATTGTCTTAATCGATATAGCAAATATTTTTATTAAGCCACAAAAAGACAATATTTCAAAAAGAAAATGTTCCAAAAAATTGGTTCATAGACCAATTTATATTCAATAAATTAATTTATCTGTCTATTATTTTATAATATTAAGACATAAGCTTTTATAATATAATAATAGAATCAAATAATTCTTAATTTTTTTTAAAATTTTAACTCCATGTGGAACATTTTTCGGAATGATATTTTTAACAACTAATTCTTTGGTATTTTAAATTTTCTTTTATAAATAAATCTTTAAAAATAAAAATAAATATGTCTCAATTAAGTAAATCTCAAAAATCAATATCTTAAAATAGGATATATAAAAATTTTTAATGAAAAAAAAAATTATTTTGGTTCTGTACCAATTAAAATAAACGGCTTTCAATATAAAGATTTCAAGTGACATTAAATTCGATTGAATCTGGTTAACTAAATCATAAGTTTTTTATCTCTTTCTACAAATTTATTTTTTCTTACCACAACTTCTAAGCCAGACTAGATTCTTTCGAATTTTTTTGAAAACAAGGACTCATAATCTTGAAATAATTTAATTAATTTTAAAATGAGTGGATGGGAACTCCCAATTGATAGATTGAATTTCGAATGGAAACCTTCCAAGTTATTAACAGTACATGGTCCTACAGTATATTTGTTTTATTATTTCATAAACATTTTCCAGCATATCCAAAGGAAAAAGTGCATGGCCAATTTTTATCGATAGCTTTATTATTTTACTGAAATTTATAGCAAGTATTAAAATGAGATGATTAAAATTGAGACGTGTTAATTTTTGTGCTGTCTAAAAATGAGAGACATAAGTGAAGAATAACGCCGAAAGGGTCTTTTTTTAAGATATTACTTATGTACTATATGTATTCTGAATCCTCTCGACGAGATTAGAACGAATCTCATGTCGGTTATAACATGAATCCACCCACTTTCGACTTTTTTAAAAATGCCTGTTTTTTACCGCAAAAATGAAATCCAATCAAAAAAATAATTTTAAAATCGAATTCCTTGGCCTAAATTACCCTAAAATATGTACAGTAGTCTCAGGTAAAATAAAAAAAATTTTTCGGAGCCCAATAACGTTATTAAACCACAAATTTTTGTTAAGTTTAATTGAATAATGCCAAAAAAGACTAATGTTTTAAACTTTCCGGAACCACTGTATTTTTATAGTTATTTAATTTGAAAAAATTCGAACATTTAAATCAAATAAAAGGCATATGCATGTACCGTAACCGCTTGCTGGCGAGAGCTCACATTTTTTAAAAGCGCATAAGTGCCAATCAAAATTTTTTTTGTTTGTCCAATTAATGTCGCTCTTAAAGAAAAGTCTTATATAAGCTCACATAAAAATTCAAAAAAAAATTTTTTTTTTAAATTTTTAAAACATATATAAGTTTAGAAAATGCAAGTAGGCTTTTTCATTAACCATACATAATTTTTTTTTCTTGTGACTTGATGATAGGCTCGTCAATACAATGATCATCATCAGAAACAGTTTTTATCATTTTGAACGATTAAACTAAATTTTTTTTAACTAAATGAAAAAAAAATTTTTTTAAAATTTTTATGTGAGCTTATATAAGACTTTTCTTTAAGAGCGACATTAATTGGACAAACAAAAAAAATTTTGATTGGCACTTATGCGCTTTTAAAAAATGTGACTTACTAAAAGTTACACAAAAAATACCTAAATTATTTTTTTTTATTTTAATTTAATTTTTTTTTGGTGCTTTTTTAACTAACTTTTTTTCAGTCACTTTGTGTATAAACCTGGAACATTAAGGAAAATTAGGTTACTGGACCCCTCCAGGAGTACAGCGAACTATAATTGCGACATGAAATTAATTTCGAATTTTTTTGCATGTTACTATGAGCAATAGACAATGAGTTTTTTATAATATTAAAATACTTTTGTAATTTTTGTACTTTTTCCTTAGATCCCACTTAAAGGTGGGATCCTTAATAATAGTTCCTAGTCTAAAATTATTTTAGTTTAATTCTGATAAAAATATTAAAAAATCGTTTTTATTTTAATTTTTTTCTAAATGTCCTTTAATAGCTTTCAATTAAATCCATTTCGGTTCAAAACTTTTTCAAAGCAATTATCAATTAATGAAATTATGAAAAAAATTGTAAAATGCAGCTGGAAATGCTTTTCTGTGGGTGAATAAATTAAACAGTTGGAAAAAGTACAAAAAGTAATTCTTTTTTGGGGGCAAATAAATTAAATAATAGCAAAAAGTACAAAAAGTACAGAATGAATTTATTAAAAATAGTTTTATTCTTGTACTTTAATTTCATTGTCTATCCATGATGTTTCTTACTAATTAAATTAATTTATTAAAAAAAAGTAAAAGATTTAGTTTTTATTTTTTATGCAAAGCTTTTATACATGACTTTAAAATTGAATACTTACCCTAACCTTAAGCCTTACCTAAATCCCTAAATTAAAACAAATCTAACCCTAAAAGTAGCCCTAATTTATGATGCGAACATTTTTTTTGACGGAAATTAATTATTCCTGCAATACATGTAATAGTTTCTCCTACTTTTTCGTTCTTTTTGACGTTGGGTTCTAAACGAAAACTCATCAAATGTTGACTCATCATTTTTTTTTTGAGGAAAGGACTAAAAATCCAATCCTCCAAAATAAAATCTGCACTTTTCTTACTATTTTTCTGAAGCTTAAAAGTCTTTTTAAATTCGATTAATAATTTGACTTGATTTGATAAAGCAAATAAAAATTCAAAAAAAATTTACTGCTGTGATGATTCACAAATCGATTTTGTGAATTGTGATAAAGTTTATAAAAGGTGAATATGAGTTTTGAAATAACAGAGCTTCAAAAGGATTTATACAATTTTGCACGAAATCACACTTGTGTTTTTAAATCAGTTAAAATTAACTTAAAAAGTTAAAAATAAACATGAGAACAAAATTTCAAAAAGCAAATGCTTTATTAAAACAGCTCATTGATTGTATAATTTTTAAAAACCTTTTTATTTACTGTGACACATTTGCATATTTACTTATTCTTTGTTCTATAAGAAAATCCCTAGCCAAAAAAAAATAAATTTCTTGATTTCAAAAAATTTTTGATTCAAATTATTCTTTATTTTTAAGTAAATTAAAACATCTTACACCACCTCAACATTCTTTAAATTAATTCAATAAATAAATTTATCAAAAAAAAACAAAATAAACTGAGCTGATTTAAATTCAAAGAATAAAAAGTCCATATTTTTAATTATCCTATTTTAGTTTTATAAATATGAATGTTTAATTTAGCAGTTTTAAAACTTGAGATTTAAAAAAAAATTGAATTTATATTTAGGTCCAAAAAATGTCTAATAAACTATGCATTATGTCATATGCGACAATTTGGTTTTTTACAGTGTGTGTCCTTCTAATTCAAGGTATTAAATAAAGTCATTCTAAATTTTCTTTTTTAATTTTTGTGCTTAGGTTCAATTATGTTTTTATTTTTCCGCAAAATTCAAATCCCTAAAACGTTTCCGGATTCATGTTACACAAATTTAACAATAACCACTTATTCTACAATTACTACTACAACCTTAACAACGAGTACTGAAACTACAACAACCGAGACAGTTTCGGAAACAACAAAAACAACAACTGATACTACAACTACTGAACAATCAACTTCAACAACAACTACTCCATCATTTGGATCTTTTGGAGGCCCATGTAATGCAATTGCTGACTGCTTTTCAACTTCATTAAATTTCTTAAATGGAACAACCAACGTAACAGTCAATACAATTACCTGTTTAAATAATATTTGTAGTTGTGCCAGCCCATACAGTGTATATTTGCATGATGTTTCATTGAACACTTATTTCTGCAAAATGCCCCAAGATGGTTTGTGTTTTAATGACATAGAATGTGCTTATGGAACATGCAATGTTCCTCATAAAAAATGCACTGGTTCTGGTTCAGCTGGATAATATTTTGATAGCTTTTTTATTTAAAAACTTAACTATTTATAAAATATTCAAATATGAAAAATAAAATGGCGTGGAATGATTTTTAGTTACAAACATTATTGATATCTGAAATAATAAGTTTTCTTAAAGGGGAAACATTTATAGGGGATGAAAAATAGCGGTTTAAAAAAGTTTTTTAATATTATTTTCATCCCCTAAAAAGGTTCGAATTTGTCGAATATGTACAACTGATGAAGATCGTAATTTGGAAATCGAAAGCTTAAGTACATCCTAAGCTTAAACGATTATCCTAAAGATGTTGTAGATAAGGTTATTCATGCAGAATTAAATAGAACGAATAAAGAAAATATTGAAGAGAAATAAACAAAAAGCATAAATAAGCAGGAATGCATAATTACATTCATTGACTGAGCATCTCATAGTTGAAGTACTGAAGAAAAAGTATCGTCACAATATTTAGATAACGTATTTACCTACATGTCGTTATAGAATCTTTTACATGTTATAAGACCCTGCCGTTAAACCCGAAAACCCAACTTTAACGACATGTCGTTAAAATCGAGCAATTACGTTACTTTTAAAAAAGTAAAGTATAGTCAGTCCTAGTAGTTCTTTCTTAGCCATTCAAAAAGACTGATTAAACAATAATAAATTTTTCATACACCGCATGCAATGTGATCAACATTACGATAATGTAGAACGTTTCTTAGATCTTGAATGTTAAATCGAAGAAACTTTAGCCTTGAATAAGTTACAATAATTTCTTAAAGAAATTTTTGGTTTAAAGAAATTTTCTTAAAACATATCACATAATTAACACATAACATAATTTAAAAATTTTAAACAACAGTTTAAATTCGTAAACTTTCTCAAGTTCAAGATTAAAGAAATTTTATTTAGAAATATGTGACTGGCTTCAAAGAAAGTCAATAAATATATTGTAAATATTTATTAGAGTATTATTAGGGAACGACCTCAAATTATTGAGAATAGGATCCTTATTTATACTATGAAGTACGTGCACATAAATGTTTCTTATATAGATAGAAAGCTCTAGAATGCTGTTGTCAGCATCTCGAAGATTCTAGCTTTTAAGATAAGTGTCAAACACTTGTAAGAATTGCTTATCTAAACGCATCAGCTAGAGAGCTGATAAATAAGTGATATTAGGTGGGTAACATGTCCCCCCCTTTAAGCTTTCATCGTCCTCGATCAATCTTTAACTTTATAACTTCAGCTCGATATTTAAAAATTAACAAAAATAAATCATGATTAAAAAAAAAATAACAATAATAAAAAAAAACAATCTTTCATTTTATCTCTTTTACATTACTTTGTGTTTTTTATATTTTTTTTTCTTCATTTTTTTAAAAAACTATTATCACTAATATTAATTAAAAATATTTTTTCTATTTGGAAAATATTTAAATTTAATCAAAAACAGATATTAAATTCATAAACTTTCCACGAAACAGATTTTACTCTTTACTGCATGTTCCTCGACGTTTGAAGTACGTTCCCGCCTTAGAGTGTTGTTAGCCCATCTACTAATCCACTAGTAGGTATCGCTTGGTTCCTTCCTTCGGATTCTACCAAGTCCAATAATTCATTTATTTTTTCTCTAACTATCTGTAGAGTTTAGGTAAATAGTCAACATATAAATAAAGATTCGACTTTCCCTAGTCCAAATCTAATAACTCTTTTAGCATCTGATAATACATCGTCATGTATTACCACTCCAGAAGTTCGAAATACTACTGGGGTGCATTTTCCATAAATCATCCTCCAGTTTTGATTCATCCATCTGACCTCCTTTTTATTTTCTTTTTAACCATCTTATAATTGGCTGAAAATTTAACTCTGCTTAACAACAACTCACACTTGGACTACCTTAGTCCACCTGACATTCTTTCACTTTGAAACCAGTCGTGTTACTTAACTCTTAGCAAATTTTTATTTGAGGTTCCATTTATATTTTTAAAAGGTACCTATTTATATTCCAAATATCTTCTTTTCCGATATCTATCGGTTTTTATCGC
>NTPY01000937.1:278879-300615 GCA_002922825.1 Brachionus calyciflorus | reverse complement strand
GCTTTTAAGATAAGTGTCAAACACTTGTATTGCTTATCTAAACGCATCAGCTAGAGAGCTGATAAATAAGTGATATTAGGTGGGTAACAAATATGCTCTGAATTTTGTTAGTTCCGACTCAAAAATTCAGCATTGAGAATTAGTTGTAAGGATAAAAATTACCAATAAAAATCACCGTTTCAATTCTTCAGGACCATTATTTATTTTAATTAATTTACTTTTTTTTTTAATTTTTTTTTCAATTTTTCAAATTAATTTCACTGTTATTTTTTAGGGGGGAACTCGCCTATTTGGAAGACGCTTATATGAGACAGTGGAAAAACAATGATTAAAAAAAATCACATTTAGGGTAGTTTACTCTTTAATGAAAATCTTTTTTATCTTATACCGTATTTCCTTGCTAAAGAACGCCTGAGTTTATACCCGAAGTTGCATATAGCAACCGAATAGACCTCTCCCATGTTAAAATTTTATTATTAAAAGTTCGGCGGGATACGTTCGCGACTTCTGGTTGTAACACTGAGTTTCAAACTAAGTTTTATTTAATAACAATGTGTAATTAACCGAATAACATAGTTTAACCCGGGGTTAATATACAAAATTTTAAAAAAATATAAAAAATATTCAAATAAATTTAAGCCAAGTTTTAATTAGAAACGCGGGGACAAAATAAAATTAATATAAAATATTCAGTCAACTCTCGTTAATCCGAACTTTTTGGGAAAATCATGGTTCGAATAATTTTGTTCGATTTAACGAACTGTATTTTCATAGAAAAGTAAAAAATTGGGTTAACTGCAAAATTATCCATTTATGTTCAAAAAGTTCGTCTTATCGAAGTTCGGATTAACGAGAGTTGAATTCGAGTATTTAAAAAGTCTTATTTTGGATTTAAATGCGGAATTTTAAAATGATTTTCGTACAAAAGGAAGAGAAAATTCAATGTTAGATAAAAGCAAACACTGAAAAAAATTAAAATACTTAAGATATATAATCAAGACCGGAAATTTTTTGAATTTTAGAATCTTCATTTATTCTTATAATAAAAACTGTTTTGACTAATTTATTGTTCTCAAGTCCTTTTTATTTACAATGTGTTTAAAATTTTGAGTCAAATACTTAAAAATTCATATAATCAATCAGATTTAAAATATTTAAATTTTTTTAGGAGAGGTCTATTCGGTTGCATGCAACTTCGGGTACAAACCCACGCGTTCTTTAGCAAAGAATACGGTAAAAGAATTTTTTTCTTATAAAAGCATCTCACAAGCTCATATAGAAAGAAAAACTTAGATGACAAATTAATGATTTAATTTTTACATTCCTTGGCCGCATAGTATGTAACCCAAACTTTTGTGACTCGAAAAAAAATTCCGGTAACCAAACCAATAAGTGTCACCAGGTCAAGAGCAAAAATTGAACATTTTTTTGAAATTTTTAAGTGAAATTTTCACTGCACACCCTTTTTTTTGCAATATTTTTTAATAAAATGCTTGTGTTCTATAACAATTTTACCTACAACTTTGAAATTTCATTAGAAAAGAGCGATGTTTCAAAACATTTTTTTGAAAAAAATATTTGATGGTTTTTTTGCAATGAGGATGTATCAAAACTTAATGTGCTTGATCTACAGTAGGGGACATTCACAGGTGCACTTCATGAAGGTTCATGAACCTTCCCAGCGAACTCGAATTCCCAAGACTTCCCAACGCTTCCCGCGAATTCCTGCGAATTTCCACGAATTCGCCAATATTAAAACTCATAAATTTTAGAAATTAAATAATTTTTTTTTCAAAATTTAATTTTTTAAAGACTGTTTTTTTTTATTGATATTAAACCTTTTTGAAATAGATAAAGCGAGAAATTTTAGAACTAGTCTTTAAAAACTTATATTTTAGAAAAAGAAATTATCAATTTAAGAAAAATTTATTTTATTTTTAGGTAAACATAGACCTTCAGATTTAAAATAGAGAATAGTTCGAGTTTCGATTTAAAAATTAAGAGTAAAAAAAAATTTTTTTTGATAAGTTTATTATTAAGTTTAAGAAAAAATTGCTATGTTTGTGATGAATCGATTCTAAAAATTACTAAACTTTGTTGTGCTTGTAGAAAATTCTGTTTGCTTTGTACATTCTGTTAATCTAATGTTTTTGGTCATAAGTATTTTCTCCTTTATAATTACCAACATAACCTGTATTTTTCGATCTATCCTCACGTCCATCAATACCTTTTCCTTTTCCATCAGCATCGAAACGTTCTTTATGAGCACCAGTATACTTACTAGCATCTGTCATACGAGATACATTATCAGCATTGGCAACACCGGTTGTACCAGCTGTACTTGGTCCAGAGACCGAATTCAATTTAGCTAAAACGGCATCATAATTTGATTTTTTAGACTCAGCTATTTGATGTAATAAAGCCTCAAAACCATCTTTTTCCAAAGTTTTACTAATTATCAAAAATTAAATAAAATATAGAAATAAAATATTTTTATATAATTGACTTACGTTCCCTTTGGATATTTAGCTGGACTCGAAGTAGTCAATTTACCAATTACTCTCACTTTAATAAAAAAATAGACTTATATAAAATCAAAATTCTCTAACTTTTCTTACTGATATCATTGTCTAATAATTGAGTCGTGTATTTCGAGTCAATAACACCACTTTCTTTCATTAACTTCTGTACATTTCTAGTCTCAATTCTCAAACCACCTTTCATTTCTTTAATTTGAGCCTCAGTCTTGCCAAATTTGGCATATTTTTCGAATATATCACTACCGCCCGATGCCATTTCTTCAAATCTTCTCAAGATAAGATTATCTAATTATTATACGAAATAGAAAAAAATTATGCTCAACTAAACAATAAAACTTGATAACAAAAAAGAAAAATGTAAGAAAATCAAAAAAAAAAATAAAAAAGATTTTTTATAAATGATTTTGCTTAAAATAAAAAAAGGAATTACTAATTTATACTAAAGGAAAATTAAGAATTTTCCTAATGTTGTTATGTAATTTTGATTAATAATTGTTCAAATTCTTGTTATTTTTTTATTTTATTTAAATATGACTTGGATACTAGAAAATTTCAATTTTTTTTATTCTTTGGTTTTGATCATGACAACCGTGTTTTTTTTTTTTTAAATTCAAAAAATTTGATATTTCAAGTATTTTAACTTGATGGAATTCTGCTTTGTTAAAGAATATTAATGTTATTAAAATTGCGTAATCGATTTTAATGCCAAGTTTCCTTTTAGATTCTAAGTCTCTTGTAGCTTAAAGTAAATATCACTATGAGGTTTTTTTATTTTTTTTTTTTTTTTGTAATGGCTTAAGGAATTTCCATTTTTTTTTCTGGTAATGTTTTAGAAATAAAATTATCAAGAAGTTTTAGACAACAGTAAAAAAAAATAAATATTTAAATTTATTTTTATTGACAAAAAAAAATTTTTTTACAAAAAAAATTATCTTAAGTAAATACTTGAAAAAATTATAAAAACCTGCTGTTAAATATTGTTTGATGTTAAAAATTGCATTTATATTGCCTTGAATGTTTTTAATTATTTTGCTAAGCTTTTGGTACATTTATTTACAAAAGTTTTCTAATTAAATATTAGATGGAATTTTCGAATTTTTTTTTCGCATTTAAATAAATTTAAATTAAGTTCATTGAGTTGTCAGATAAGCTAGTTAAACTGTAAGTGTATAAAATTTTTGAGGAAGCCATTAATTTGATCATCGACAAACTCTCAGAAAATCAGAATTTTTTTGTGGAAAAAAAAGTTTGAAATTCTAAGCCTAAAAGACAAATTCTGTTTCTATCAAAACTTTTATAAAAATTTACGCCTTAATACAATCATTTGATAAAAAGCTAATTTAATTCGATTTATAATTAAATTTTAAGAAATAACCACTAAGAGTGTAATGAAAAAAAATCAAAATTTCATAACGAATTTACCTGCAAACTTAACTTTTTTATTTCAATGCCTTTAATATTTAGTATAATTAATAGCTTTGTTGAAATTTTTGAGCATTGTTTCGATTTACTTGAAAATCATGTAAAGATCTTTTAAATTACTAAACTTATACTGTAATCTTTTAAAACCAACTTAAATGTGTAAAATGATACACCTATATAAAGGTACTTTTTTAGTAAGTTTGTTAAAGGCTTAAAATAAATCAATTGAATATTTCAAAACTTTATTGTGGAAAATGCTTTTATACACTAAGTTCAAAGCGAGTCCTTGAATATGTTTTATTTCGACAAATAACTTTTCGACAATTTTATTATAATTGAACAAAAAAATTTCCATAAGTTATCTGGACAACGCTATTTTAAATCAAAATAGATGACTTTAAATTTAAATAAAATTTTGCTTTAGTCTTCAATTATTTAAGCTTTTAGAAAAGTTAATTAAAAATGTGAGCTTTTCTTTTCACCAGTCTATTTTGTAGTTCAGACTCATATATTTTCAAAACATTTTTTCATTTTTTACGACTGCCATAAAATTACACTTCCCTTGAAATTTTTTTGATAAAACACTTAGAACCCTAAAAACAGAAATTAATCGCAAAAAAAAATTAAGCAATTTTATAAAAATATTTCATAAGATGTTTGAGCGGTGGTTACAGTTGCGGTCAAAAGTTACACTTAAGGGTCGACGTTGCATTCGAGGCTTAAGAATCAATGTAAATATTAAATAGATATTTAAAGACAAGATAATTTGAAAATCCCGGATACGTCTTAATAAGAAACTTAATTCTCTTTAATTTTATTTATTTCATTCATTGTACCGTTTTTTTACCGCTAATGGATGCATTTTCAGGAATTAAAGAAAAAGCCTCCGTAATTATCTAATTTTTTTCAAAAATCTAATCTGTTTTGAAAAAATTTTAAATTAAAAAAAAAGGCGGTAAAAATACTAATCCCATATGGTCTAGTGGTTAGGATTCTTGCCTTTCACGCAGGCGGCCCGGGTTCGATTCCCGGTGTGGGAAATATTTTTTATTGTTGTTCTCATGAATTTCTTATTTGAATTCCTTTCCAACAAAAAATCACAATTTTTGATTCAACCAAAAATTTAGCCTATTCTAAAATTATCAAAAATATTTCTTGGCTAAAAATTTTTTTGAATTCAATTTTTTGAACGATTAAATTTTAAAAAAAATGATAAGAAATTTGATATTCTTTCTGATTTTGAAGAATTCTAATACAGTCAGGTCGCGCTTTTATTACCCCATTTGTCCAGCTGAAAATGAGTGATAAAAGTTGATTGTAATAAAATTAAAAAATATAAAAAAATAAATTTATTAGACCGAAAAAATAAGAAAACAAATTTATAAAAAACATATTATATATGTATTTGCTGATTTAGCAGCTAAATACCATTTGTATACGGCTTCTTCGTCTAATTAAAAATAGCCGAGTTGAATTCCTGATTTTTTACTAGTAATTTCTTCATCGGCTAAATTTAAATACTTGTCTTTTACTTTAGAAAATTTTGGTTACTGTGGAACGCTCGACATTGAACTCTTCGGCTATTTTACCATCAGTCCTATCTGTCGTCAATTTTCTCTAATAATAACTTTTTTTTATCAAATTAAGAATTTTTTGTCGTTTTTGGACCATTTTTATTTTTTTTAATGAAAGAAACAAAGAAAAAAAATGAGATGAAAAAAGTATATAACATTTATTATGCATTGTATTAATAAAAATAAACATATTTCAGTGATTAAAAAGAAAATGGTGACTAAATTGGTGATGTAACTAATTATTTTTTTCTATTGAAAAGTATTCAATGCGATTTGTTCCTCAATTTTTCAGTGATAAAATCTAAATGTGACTAAAGTATGTGGTGATAAAGCCGTGACCTGACTGTATTTGCCTTTTAACTCTTTTTATGGAAGAATATGTAAATTATGAATTGATTGAAGCTTTTCAAAAATCAGATTGTATGACTTAAAAGCTTAATTTTACTTAATTAAAAACGATTGAATGAAACCTTATCTAAGAGACCAATTCGGTGGCTTCATATTTTCATAACTATTGCTTTTAATTTAAATCCAAATAAATTTTTATTTTATTTTTTAGATGACGGAAAAAAATACTCAAGTAAACCAAGTGGTTTTAATGTTAATCTAATAACAAAATATTCACCAATAGTTAATTGTATTACAGTCGTAAAAAGTTCCTAATCAACTTATAAAATTGATCCTGTGATTTTTCGATAGAAAAAAAAACTTAGTTCCAAAGATTTTTTTTATTTATGACAAAATAAGTAATTTTCAAAATAATCTTCTAAAGAAACTTGATCATTTTGACCAACTCTGGTCTTTCGAATTCTTTCAAAATATTCGAAAAATTTAAGTTAAGAAAATAGTTTATTTATAAATATAAAGAGTAGGACTTGGTTGATACACGCGAGAATTACCAGACCTTGTATCAACTCTTGGTTTTACTTCTTTGTGATCAGGATTAGTTAAATTTTTTAGTGATGTTGCTCTTATTCTAAAAAATTGATTTTCGTCTCTTTAAGTTCTTATACATTTCTGGATTATATAGTGCCCCAAATAATAAACGGTAGTCCGATTTTCGGTGTTTTTTGGAGCCTAATAACTCTTCTAAGTTATAAGAGATTTAATGTCAAACTTATTTATTTAGTAGTTTAACTTAGTCTCTTTAATTCTTGGGAAGCAATTTTTAAATCATCATTTTAAAGATAAGAAAAATAATTTGTCAAAGTTTAAATTTTTACTTTTTTGGGAAAAATTTTAGAAAAAATGTTTTTTCCTTAGTTTTTTTTTAGAACTAACATTAGAATTGAAAATATCCTTACCAAGAATGATAAAGAATTAAAAGTTATACAAGATAAAAAAAGAGGAATTTATTCAATTGTAATTTATAGAAGTTATTAGATTTTTGGTCGACTACGGTTTATAATTTGGGGCACTATACTATCATTTTAAAACTTGGTTTTGGGCAATTTTTGTTTTGAATGGAAAGCAGTAATTCGAACGATCTTTATTTTTTTATTTCTTCGTAATTAGAGCTAACTTTTTGTTCATTACCCAAACCTAAAATTGAGATTTTACCCTATAATCCATTTTTTTTTAAGAAACCAAAATTTAAAAAAAAGTACTTTTTGGCAACAAAATAAGAAATCTGGCCAAAAAATCTAAATATCAAGTATTTATAGAAAAGTGTCTGAAAATTTGTCTCTTATAAATTTTATACACACATTTTATATGCATATAAAAAATACGCGAAACAAAATATATATATAAAAGTATCAAGGTCATTGCGTACAAAAAATCGAAAAATTCCAAAACAAAATTTTTTTTCAACAATTAACATAAATCTTAAACTCAGACATTTTCTAGTTTTATTTTTTTTAAATGAAAATAAAAAAAAATAATAATAATATAAACAACTTAACATAACAACAAAAACCCAAAACTTGCCGCCAAAAATTTTCTATCAAAATTTTTTTATGACTCAAATTTAAAAAAAAAAAATTTTTTTTTGGTACAAAAAATGAGTTTGAGTCAACCAGCTGCTGGGTCGTCTAAAGACCTGAAAGATTTCATTCAAAATTGGAAGAGTAAAACACGTATAGACTCACAATACGATCGCATACGTCGTTTAGTATTCTCGGCTAATGAAAAACCATCGAGTTTTAAATCATCGGATTTTTTTCCACCCATACCCGATTCAATACTCGCTTCGGACTCAGAAGAACAAACACTAGAACATCGTAAAGACACAGTAATAAACGAAGAGCGTCGTTCGAGTTTATCAAAACGTAAACTCGACTATGAACCAAACGTTCAAATAAACGATGAAGAAGAAGACAATGAAAAACAACGTCGACAAGTCATTTTAAACGAATCAAATAATCTAGCACCTTTAAAATCTCATTCACCAATTGACTCACCGTCACGGACAACTAGAAATACTTTAAAAATAAAACGCGCTTCAATTCTTAAAGAATTAGAACACGTCGAAGTTGACAACAATCCACCTCAAAATGAACCTTTAGAAACCACCAAAATTGATAAAATACCTCCTCAAGAAGGACAAAACGAACAGGAAGAAAATAATGTTGAAAATGATGAGGACATTTTTAAACCACCAACTCCTCCACCACCACCGCCACCGGTAAAATCAAAATCATCAATCACAATTTCAAAAGTTAATGCACCTCTCAAAGAAATCGAAGTCGATGTTACGAAAGCTCCTTCGAATCAACTTCGTATAACCCGACAATTATCAAGTAGTAAAATAAATCAATCGCTTAATGACAGCGATGGCGAATTATTACAAAGTAATAATTTTATAAAACGTCAATCTTTGTCGAATAGAACAGTAAATTCAACTGTTAATTCATCAGCATCGGTTCTTTTCAAACCGACTAAAACAATTAAGCAAATAATCCCACCGCCACCATTGTTTAATCAAAATCCTTCAGACGAATCGTCCAAAGACGAGAGTGACGTTGAAGCATCGAAAAAAAGTCGCAAGAAAAAAATCAAAAAATTAAAAGTTAAAAAAACACCGACTACGACCAAAGAAAATAAGTC
Organism: Brachionus calyciflorus; assembly: GCA_002922825.1. Classification (NCBI taxonomy): domain Eukaryota; kingdom Metazoa; phylum Rotifera; class Eurotatoria; order Ploima; family Brachionidae; genus Brachionus; species Brachionus calyciflorus. The sequence continues at coordinate 292,031 of NTPY01000937.1, read as the reverse complement.
AAAGTCTTTAGAAAAATTAGAGGATAAAGTCGAATTGCCACAAGTCGTCGAAAACGATAAACAAGACGAAATAGTCACACAGCCAATTATTGATCAAGAAATAATACCAGAGATTAATGTCGAGGCTGAACTATCGGCTAATTTGACTAAAACTAATAACAAGTCAAAAAATAAATCCAAATCAGCTGATAAATCTAAAATAACCTCGTTCTTTACATCAGTGCCAACACCGCAATCGTCATCGAAGACCAAAAAAAAGACTAAGAAAAAAACTGATGATAATGACGAGGAATACACTGAAAAAGAAAAAAAAATTAAAAAAGTCAAAACGTCAACAAAGCGTCAACCTCTTAAAAATCTCAATCAAAATAGTCCTATTAAAAATAATAATAAAAAAATAAGTAATAAAAAGGTGGACGAGGGTTATTTTGCTAATAATAAGACTGTATTATTAGATCGAGCATCACAAGCTCAAGAGCAAATAAATACACAAGATGAGAATTTACCATTGGCATTGAGACGTTCTAAACGAGCTAAATTGGACAAGAATTCCCAACCAGTGTATGCCTATGAGACCATAGACGACTATAAAGGCAATAAATTAGTCGTGCGTACTGTGGTTGGTCAAAAAGAGAATATAAATGTTAAAATCAATAAGGAATTGTGTAAAATGCACAATGGCAATAAAAAATTGGAAAAAAATAAGAAAAAGAACGAGCCAAATTGGCAAAATAAAAATAATAGTAGTTTAGATGATTTTAGAGAAGCCGAGGTGTTTATACAAGAGCCTTTAGTGAGTCAACAAAAAGAGCCTTTAGTGAGCCAACAACAACAACAACTACAAGATGAACAAATGGAAGAGCCACAACAACCGGTTGAAGTACAACCCTTGCCGACTCTATCAGATCAAAGTTTAAATGTTAGTGGTCTAGATAAGACGAATTGTATGGACAATTCAAATGTTAATAAAAGTCAAGAAGTAGTCTATTTGAATAAAGATGGCAGTGTCGATCCAGAAGCATTGCATTTGTATTTTTTTAATAAAAATTTAGAAAAAAAACAATATGAATTTTGTACAACTGGTGTTCACATATGTCCATTGAGTGATGTAACTGGTGTTATTCGATTGGATCAAAGTCATTCGACTAGGACCAATATACACAATGAGACAATTACTTATTTTGTTCAACGTGGTGTTTGTATATTCTCTATAAATAATATAATATCAATACATAATGAAAAAGATGTCATTACGGTACCCAAAAGGAATCATTATAAAATAAAAAGTTGTTCACCGGAGCCTAGTGAAGAACATACTTATTTATTTTTTAGATTTGATAAAAGTGATTCTTAGAACAAAAAAAAAATTTTTTTTTTTTTGTTATTTATGGTACCAGGTTGTTGTTATTCTAAACCGTTTTTATTTAATATAAAGTTTAAAAAAAAAGAGAGAAAACAGCGAAAGGACGGTTTGAGAAAAACTAATGAGATTTTTAAATTTTGTTAATTTTTATTTGATTTTTATATTTGGAGCTAGAAGAGATAAAAATGGCATCTTGTATTTTTTTTTAAGAAAGAGCCGACCATTATAAAAATAGATTTTCATTACATCATTAAAATATTATTTTTTCATTTTGTTGTTAATATTCTTTCTTTTTTTTTTTTCTTCTCTCAAGTGTAGATAATGATTAATACATAATAGAAAAGGTTAAAATTATGCAACATTAATTAATTTGAATATTTTTTTTTTATTAAAAATTTTTTTCTATGTCAATAAATGTTTATAAAAAAATTTAATAAATTTTTAAAATAACAAAAAAAGAAAATGAATTATTTTATATGTAGCGTAAAACCTGACAAACTATCCCAAGGCTAAAAATGAGTATTAGTCTATAAGCACCCCATCATATAAGCTCTGGGCTAATATGTATAAAATTTATAAGGATATCTATTTATAAGGTTGATTTTTACCAATGTGGGACTGTAAAGTTCATTTCAATCCGTTACACTTGGTGTTATATTATAATGCATGTCAATTTGTAAAATATGCCATTCTATTAAATGCAGAGACTGAATAGAGTGTTAGAAATTTAAGACCTATATTATTAACCAGCGGTGTATCCAAAGTACTTACAGATGGGGTTAAGTTCTCCAACTTAATAAATTCTGGGACTCAGAGTCAGGGACGTAGCGTGACATTTCCGTTTGGGGGATCGAAGATTCTCGCTAAAGCTTTAAGGGTTTTCAAGGGTAGGGGTGGTGGTCACAAAAACGCCTAAAAAATTTAAATATTATAAAAAAAGGCCTTAATTATTTTATATAATATTATTAATATCTTCGACTTTATGAACTCCGATTTTATCGATCTTTGAATTTTTGAAGTAAAAAAACTTTTGTACTGACGCTTATGAACTAAATTATTCTTCAAAACCAAGATTCTTAAAATCGGGGATAGACTGTATCTTAATTAAAAAGTAACTCTTTTTAACAAAGCTCAAAAATTACAAAAAAATTTTAGAAAAATTTTAAACGTCTATTCTTTTTTAAAGTAAATGTTTCAAGTATTTGATTTTCATGTAGACGATGTACCAAGGAGAGCGTGCGATCTCCAAACAGCTGGCCTTAGGCTATTTGTAAATAAATAAATAAATGTACCTCTCGGATTCCGATAATTAAGATCGCAATATCAAAATAAAAATACGGGATATTTGAGAACAAATGCATTTTTAGGACGGTCGACAACCCCTGTTCGCCTTAATGACGCTACGCTCCTGGGCTCAAGCACAGGCGAATTTATTGGAAAATTTTTGACTACTCCTCTTTAATTAACAAACTTAAGTTAATTAAATCCTTACTTAACCGATTTATAGATCACTAAATAAATAGGGCACTTAATTTTTCAAGACAATTAAACCAATTCAATATTTGTAAGGAGAATGAAAAATTTGTTTGTTAAATGATATGATTAAAAATAGATTATTTATGTTAAATTTTACTCTAGGGGCTGCTGAGAGTTCAAAAACTTCAACAATCCCTCAAAAAAGTCTTTCCCAACGTGGCCGGATTAAACAGGGTTGACCTTTTATAGCGGCTGTGAAGTTTATTTCTATTCACTCATTTCAATTCAGCATTTTAAGTGCTATTTTTTTGCGAAATTATTTTTTTTAAGTTTAAATTTCTACAATTTGTATAATTTTTGGTACATCCAACAAAACAGAAAAAAAAAAAATTTTCTTCCAATGGAATTTTTTTTCCAGAACTGACTTGGGGTTGAGTTAGTTTGATATAACAACTATTATGTTCTCTTTAAATGGTGTTTTAATGTTTATACAAAATAGACTTTTTTTGGCGGTGTTCAAATCCGTCATCAGAGACTTAAAAAAGCCAAAAAAATTTACTAAAAAATTTACCAAATTAATACATTTTTAGTTTACAGAAATTTAATGTATTTTTAAAATAAAAAAAAATTAGCAAAAATAAAATTAATTTTATTAGATACAATTGAAAATTTTGGACTTTCTACAAATATGTACTGGTAACTGAAACCTCCAATACTTCATTTAATGTCATAGAGGTAATAAGCACTTTACTGTTCATCAATACATGAATTAAAAACATCATAATTTTGGTGAATTTATGTGGAAACATAATTCAAATTGTTTAACACTAATCGGAAAATTAATTGAGTAATCTCTTGCGAATAAAAAAACTATATTTAAACCGAATTAAAAAAATTGTTTCTATTTAATTTCGTTGTTTGAATTGCTTTGATCGACAAAATTCAAAATCCATTCAAAGCCTAAAGCAACATCTTTTAATTTGTCTTGAAATATTTCACAATCTCTAATACACCATTCTCTATCTAAATCTTTAAGATTCAATGCATCAACAATTTGAGCACAAGAAATTCCATTCATTTTCTTATTATCTTGATCAGTACTACATGATAAAATCAATAATGGTAATTTTTGTTTAACTTCTCTCATCAAGACACTCAGCTCATATTTATAATTTTCAATTTCTTCTTTATCATTTCTATCAATTAATGATTTTAAATGTAAATTATCAATTATATAAACAAAACCATTGGCATCTGAACACGCCGTTTTAACCTGAGGCTGTAGTTCATAAATAACCTCTTGATCCTCATTCTTTTTTAGAGCAAATAAACGATTTAATTCCATGTTGTGCTTGTTATTAAGCCTTAATTTTTTGACATTGGTGTACAAAATGGTCAAGTTGAATGGGTTGTTATTAAATAATTTCATTTTGATTCCGGAGCCATAGCCATCCTTGCCAGGTATCATGTCCAATGTTTTAAATTCTGAATTCCAAAGCATTTTAGTAACTAAACAACTTGTCGTTGTTTCTAGACCGGGACCGAACATTATTAATTTACGTATGCCCTGTTCTTGATTTTGACCCAAAATATTTTGAATTAAATAATTCGAGACTTGACCAAAAAATGACGATAATCTTAAGCTATTGTTATTTTGATTAAAATTAATTTGGAAATTTTCTGATTTTTCGACAATTTTGACTTTTAGAGTTTGTATTTCTGGACAATTTGAAATATAAAAATTTTTCAAGGAGTCGTAATTTGAATTTAGGAATTTATTTGAATATAAAACATTCCATTTGTGAACATCTATTGAGGATTTTTGTTTCCAATAAAATTCATCATTACTTATTTCATACAATTTTTTGTTAACTTGGCATAATTTACCAAAATCCTTAATGTCAATTTCATTAAGAATTTTTAGCATAATATCATAAGGTAATTCGTCTAGATTCATTTTATAAACGGTATATTATTTTAATATTATTTTATTTTAGTTTGTTTCTATATATTTATAAGATTTTTGTTGAAACATGTAAATGTGAAATACGTGTTTCAAATTTTTTTTTTTAGAAAATTATGAGTCATTAGGCTTATTTGAATGTTAGTGAAATACACGTCATTCGATTTTTTTTCCATTTTTACTTTTATTTCAAAATTAATCTAAAACTATTTCTTAAAACAAAGATTAATTTACCTGTTGTCAAACTTAATAATTGCATTTACCTTCCTAAAAGACACATGTGTTATAATTCGCAGTTCCATATAAAGTACATGAGGCTCATACCACTTTTTCACTGATGAAAAAAGTATTATTTTTTAGTCTTTCAAAAGTAGAATTTTTTCACTCACAGTTACAAAAGTACTTTTTTATTTTTAAAAATAAATTCAAAAAAATTTACTTATATCTTGAAATAGGAAAGTATACTCAATATAAATAGAAAATATTTTTAGTAAGTTTTAAGTATTAAATGTCTATCTTTTAAAAAATTGATTCTTCTTGATCATCGATAATATCTTCATCTTCGCCTTCACTTTCTGAAATTTAAAGCTGTCTTCAAATGTAAATTTTTTTGTTATTCTGAGCCGAAGGCTCAGAATGTAGATTTCCAGCTTTTTGACTAAGTTTAAAATAAGTTTTTATAATTTATGCAAAATTAAAACAATTCAAAAAATTTTTGTTCTTTTTTTGGCAAAAGTTCTGGCTTTAAAAAAAACAAGGTAGTGTCGCTTCGCTCCATTGTTCTGAGCCGCTCAAAGTACTCAGAGATTTAATTTTTTTGATTTTTTGAGAAATGGTTTGGTAAATAAATTTTAACTTGACGATTTTGAAATTATTTCTATCGGTTTAGCTTTTTTTCCACTGCTAACCTTATGGGAATTAGTTTGATTTAATAAGTATTCTTTTCCCTTTAAAATAGTTTTATGGTGTCAATTTTATATTTACTTTTTTAAGCGGTATTTGAATCTTTCAACTGAACTTTTTTTTTAAATCAAAATAACCAAAACTTAGCCTTATTTATAGTATAGCCAACTCTCGTCGTCATCCTAACTTGTCGGATGTAACAATTCATGAGTCCAGATAATTTTGCTAAATTTTAGAACGGTTTTGAGTATAATTGGGGAGCAAACATTCATAAAAAAATTTTAAGAAAAATCTTTTTTTTTTTATGAAAAGCTAGAAATCTGGCCAAGTTTGGAATAATTTTTGTCTAATTATGTTAAAATCATAAAAGTGAATTTCATTTCAATGAAAAAGCCAGAAATCTATATACAGAGCCTTCGGCTCAGAATAATAAAATTCAGTTAAAAATTTAAAGAAAATTTTTGTTCTTTTTTTGGCAAAAGTTCTGGCTTTATAAAAAAAAATAAAATTCAATTAAAAATTTAAAGAAAATTTTTGTTCTTTTTTTGGCAAAAGTTCTGGCTTTTAAAAAAATAATAAAATTCAGTTAAAATTTAAAAGAAAATTTTTGTTCTTTTTTTGGCAAAACTTCTGGCTTTAAAATAAAAATAAAATTCAGTTAAATATTTAAAGAAAATTTTTGTTCTTTTTTTGGCAAAAGTTCTGGCTTTAAAAAAAACAAGGTAGTGTCGCTTCGCTCCATTGTTCTGAGCCGCTCAAAGTACTCAGAGATTTAATTTTTTTGATTTTTTGAGAAATGGTTTGGTAAATAAATTTTAACTTGACGATTTTGAAATTATTTCTATCGGTTTAGCTTTTTTTCCACTGCTAACCTTATGGGAATTAGTTTGATTTAATAAGTATTCTTTTCCCTTTAAAATAGTTTTATGGTGTCAATTTTATATTTACTTTTTTAAGCGGTATTTGAATCTTTCAACTGAACTTTTTTTTTAAATCAAAATAACCAAAACTTAGCCTTATTTATAGTATAGCCAACTCTCGTCGTCATCCTAACTTGTCGGATGTAACAATTCATGAGTCCAGATAATTTTGCTAAATTTTAGAACGGTTTTGAGTATAATTGGGGAGCAAACATTCATAAAAAAATTTTAAGAAAAATCTTTTTTTTTTTATGAAAAGCTAGAAATCTGGCCAAGTTTGGAATAATTTTTGTCTAATTATGTTAAAATCATAAAAGTGAATTTCATTTCAATGAAAAAGCCAGAAATCTATATACAGAGCCTTCGGCTCAGAATAATAAAATTCAATTAAAAATTTAAAGAAAATTTTTGTTCTTTTTTTGGCAAAAGTTCTGGCTTTTAAAAAAATAATAAAATTCAGTTAAAATTTAAAAGAAAATTTTTGTTCTTTTTTTGGCAAAACTTCTGGCTTTAAAATAAAAATAAAATTCAGTTAAATATTTAAAGAAAATTTTTGTTCTTTTTTTGGCAAAACTTCTGGCTTTAAAATAAAAATAAAATTCAGTTAAATATTTAAAGAAAATTTAAATATTAGTACTAGTATTTGGACATTTTTATTTTTAAGTTTTTTGTTATTTTAGTTCAGTATTTAATTAAGAACTTAAACTTTAGTACTTAAGCTTTATTAGTTATTCCTATCCCTGGAAATTACTCATTTTTCTGTCGATTTTTGTTTCAAAAATCTTTTATAGAAATCCAATTTGGGAATATTTTTCTCGGCTCAGAAAAATGGAGCATAGCGACTTTATCTTGTTCTGAGCCGAAGGCTCAATATATAGATTTCTGGCTTTTTCATAGAAATGAAATTCACTTTTAAGATTTTGAAGAAATAAGAAAAAAATCACTCCAAACTTGGCCAGAGTTCTAGCTTTTCATAAAAAAAAAGATTTTTCTTAAGAATTTTTTATGAAAAAATTTCCCAATTATTTAATATTTATTTATTCTTTTACGTTCTTTTAATTTTTGAATTGCTACAAAATTTTACGAATTTCCACAAAATATGATAAATATTTATTTTAGTCATATCTCTTTAAACCGATCTGCGATTAGCAAATTTTAAATTAAAATAAAAATGTTGACTATTTAGTTAAACTCATAAGATAGTTCTTAAAATCGAAAAAAATTAACTCGAACCATGAAAAATCAAAAAAAAAATTCTCTGAGTATATTGATCGGCTCAGAAAAATGGAGCGAAGCGACACTATCTTGTTTAGTAATCTAGCATCAAGGAGGAAACAAAAAAATTATTTAAAAATAGAAAATAAATTTATTTAAAACAAATAACAATACTAAAAAAGCTCAAGATATAAGTTATTATCTTATTGAATAGATACGGGAAAAATCAAACAAACCATTTGCTTATTTTTTTCATCCAAAACTTGCCACTTTACATACAAACTAATCTTGGGATATTCTTGTAAGACTGGTAATGTAACAGACTCTTTTAATGAATCGCCACTTTTGACTGGACAATCAATACCAAGTGTACAACCATTATCATTTGGCAATGGAAAAGGCACTGGTACTTTAGCAATTATACCAAAGACTTTATTAACAACACTCTTTGTATCAACCTCTTAAAAAAATTAAAAAAATTATTTTATATATAAATAATTATTTTTTTTTTGATGGTCTTACTTGAAACAAATTCTAACTCTAAAGTATAATTTTTTCCTTTGTTAAAAACACAAGGAGCTTGAGTACAATCCGTAATGGTAACTTTATTTATTGTACCAGTCTCTGAGCCTTAAAATTAACAACTAATAAAAAATTTTGCTTTGAAATTATTTTTGTTTAGTTTTAGTTAAAGTACCACAGTCTTTATAAATATCATTGATTTTAGTCAATTTATTAAAATCAAAAACTTCTTTGTCACTGAAATTGATTAAAACACGTTTAGCTTCGACTATCGAAACGAACAAAACGAAAAAAATTGCTGCTTTTTTGAACATTTTTTTGGAAAAAAAATTTTTTTTTTCTTAATAAAATTATGGTCTGATTTAAATAAAATTTTAATTTGTAAAGTTTTAGTACTCTTTACATTTATATATTTTTTTTGTTTTTGTTGTTGCTTTAAGCGTCACAGATGTGTCTTATTAAGGAAAGAGAGATCTTTCAAAATTTATTTATAAAAAAAGAAATGGGAATAGTTTTTAAAAAGACCCTTGATGCTCGAAAAAATTTAAAAAATAAAAAGTGAATATTTTTTATTAGAATAACTTATGCGATTAAAATTATTTAAATAAATTAAAAAATAAAAGAGATTAGAAATTGAGCTTGGTACGATCATAATAATTAATAATAGCGTCAAATACATTATCATTAGTTCCATCACAATCGTTGAAATTAAGACCATTTTTGTACATATTTACCAAAATGGAGCTCATTGGTGAATTTTTTAGTTGAATATAGACTCTTAAATTTTAGATAAAAATAAATAAATAAATATTAATTTCATGCTTAATAATTTTTAATTTTAAACCAACCTGTATGTATCATAATAGTTAGATTCTGCTTTTTTTAAATATCGCTTTAGTTTATTTAATTCTTGCGATACCTTTAAAAAAGACAATTGATAAAATTAAAAAACTAATTATCAAAGGTAGATTTTGAGTTTGTCGTAATGAAAGATACCATATTGTAGCCTTAACGATCCAATTATCAATTAAAATAAGAATTCTTCTTGTCTTCGTAGATTTAACTTTTTTACAAATAGAGTTGTGAATTACTGGAATCAATTAACGGAAGAGGTGATAAATGCGAAAAATCTCAATGATTTCAAAGCGAAACTTGATGTCTGGTTTATAAAGCATACTGTTATAGCTTAACACTAGAAGCACCGGCCTATTTTAATAGAATTTTTGAACATAAAAATAACAAAATCCACCAATACAAACCTAATAAACTAACGCTTAAATTAAGGTCCTAAACCTAATAAACAATACAACACTCCCAATTTTCAACATACGAAAAAAGTGAACATATTGTTCACGATGGCCATTAGATTTAAATTTTCGAGGACATATCTATACATCATTTCAAAAGTTAAGATACACCCTGACCCAAGGGTTACTTATTATTCAACATAATTTAAGGGTTTCCTTAGAGAGGAACTTTTGCGTCTAAAAAATAATTTTTAGACATCGCTCAACCAAAAAAATTAAATACTCTTAATAAAAGTCAGACTGGATGTAATTTAAAACTGTTTTTACGCGGTTTCTATAACAAGGAATTAAACTTGAACTAAAGTTGGCTTATTATTACTAAACTTATTTTACATCACAAAAATTTCATTTAAAAAAAATAAGAATTTTTAAAAAAAAATTTTTTTAAGAGTCGAACGACCCCGTCCACCTAAGTGACTCTACGTCTATGTTCTGGTAATTTTTTAAGGGTTTATTATTTCAACACAATCAAAAAACTTTTCAACACAAATTGAAACTTAAAATCACAAATTTGAATCTTCTCATCACAAATATTTCGAAAATAGAAAAAAACTATTTAACACAAGTTTTTTTTCCTTAAAAATCAATTTAACACAAAAAGTAAAGACCAAAAAAAAATTTTCATCACAATTTTTCTGAATCTTACTAGCTAAAAATTCAGAAAAATGGTACCTTAGAGAGTAAATATAATAAAATAACTACAATGTTTATATAAGAACCTAGAGATGAAAATTAGTATTGACAACTTAAAGTTGGATGGTAATTAAAAATTTAAAGAGAACCAACATCAAGATTTTCAATACTATTAAGAGTGTACATAGGTTAACGGTTAAAAAAATCCTAATTTGCATGATATCGAACTTATTATAGATGTAAATTTATTAGAGACAAAAATCAAATATTGTGGTCCACCTGTACCGGTTTATATTGGTTCTGGTTGAAATAAAAATTGTTGTGTAAAAAAATTTTTAAAATTATTTTTTTTTGTTTTCTAGGAAAAAAATATTGTGTTGAATAGTTTTTTTCTATTTTTGAAATATTTGTGTTAATTTTGATTGTGTTAAATACTACCCTGGCCATTCATATGTTCCGAAAATGAATGTTTATGAATATTCACAAGTATTCATTTGAATTCACGTGAATACTTTTGAATATTCTTGAACATTAATGAATAATTATGAAGTAATTTGAACAGAAATAAATTTTCATTTTTAGAACAAATGAATGGCCAGGGTAGTAGGTAGACTCATTTTTTAATTCAACATGTGCTTTTATATGGATGTGATACATGGGTACTAAATGAAACGAGTTCAGAAAAGCTTAATTTTCTTGTAAAAACATTCTATAGAATCATATGAGGAATAAAACAATCAGGGTCAGATATGAAAAATAACAATTTTATAAAATAGTAAAGCAGAGACCGAAAAATTCAATTGAGAAAAATACAATTGAACCGACCACAGTCCAATTTATTCAGATTGAAGTTAGGTGCAGTCAAAATATCGAAGTATACCAGTGGCAAAAGAAGTTGACATTTCTAATTTTCTTAATTTAAAAATATTTCAAAACTTTACTTTAAGTTTAAAATTCTCAATTATTTGTTTCAAATTAAAATCATTCTCTACATCAGCTTTATTCTCATTTCTTAAACAAATGGAACATTCCAAAGCAAATTCGGATAAATTTTGATCATACTCAATTATTAAACCATTCTTTTCTATATCTAGACTTATTTTACTTGAGATAATACCCGAATTATTATTAGCCTCTAATGAATATTTGACACTATTAATCAATAACTTTAAATCAAATTTAATCTCTTTTGACAACGAATCATCGAATAAAACTTGATTAGAAGAAAAAGCCTTTCGACATAAAAAAAAATATTAAAATTTTAAAAAAAATTTAAAATCAAAAAAAAAATGTACATTTTCTAAAAGACTACCTAGAGTCTTTTCATTTGTATATTCTAAAATACGTTTCAGATAATTACAAACTATTTCGTACCATTTCTGAAACGATTCTCTAAACTCTTCAACTTTACTTAAGTCTTCTAAATTTTCAATTAAACATTCTTTGACATAAAAGTCCAATTCGTTTCGATACAAATCTAAATTGTAATTAGAATCATCGACTAGAAAACAAATAATAATCTCATTCTCATTATTATTATTATTATTATTATTATTGGTAATAGCCCTATGAACATAATAATAACAAATTGATTCAATTTCATCATTCTCTTTTTTGAACCTAAATTTAAAAAAAATTATTGGAAAAAAAAATTTTTTTTCTTGTTTATTTTTGTACCCTAATTTAAAATTGGATATATTTCCTGAATCCGAAACGCAAACAGTACCTCTTTCAATTCTCTTAGCTAAATTTTCTCTCAAATAGCCCTCGTTATTTTCAGGTACATTAGATATTAAACAAGTCAAGCTAAAATCTTTATTTAAATTGGCATCACGTTCTAAATATTGTAAAACACTTGAGTTATTTGATTTATTGTCTTGACTCGAATTATTAGATCTGTGTAAAAAATACATAAAAAGTTAGTAAAAATTATTTTCTGTACAAGTGTTAACTTTGTGAATACTTGTTTTGTTTGAATGAGTAAATGGAAAAGAAATTAAAAGGATAAGAGTCTTGTATTGAGCTAAGATTATCGACTAATTTCGATTCCAAAACAGTTTCCATTTTATTTGACTAGATAAAATTTCAAATTATAAAGAATTTTATTTTCATTTTAAAAAATTCTTTTTTAAGGCATATGTCTAGTCACATGAAGTGAATAACTAATAGTAATTTTTTTAATTTCAAATTGTAAAAATTAAACTGATATAATGTAAAGTTAATAAATTTTGAAAATAAAAGTAAAAAATCGAATCTTAATTTCTTTGAAAAATTTTAAGGTAAAATATAAAGGACATTAGGACCAAATTAGAAAAAACTAAGCTCGAGAGATAAATTGAACAGACTTATCTAAAATGATGTAATTGTCAAGACAGTATTTTGGAGGTAGAAATTTATTTTTAGATTTTTCGTAGAGCATTTTTAATTTTGAAAGGCTATTAAATTAAAGGTGGAATCTAAAAATTTAGAAAAGCTGAAACAGGCACATCCCTAATATTTTAATAAAACACACACTCATTTTTTAAAGAAGTTGACACTAATAAAATCGAGACGGAATGGAAAGACGTAGATGGAGGAGTTATTCAGGGACCAACTTTGTTTATACATTTTATTTCTGACATAAATGATTACATTTCCAAGGAAGCTGAATTAGAAAAATTCGCCGAAAAATTCGCCGTATCTACCCCAGAAAATAATTAAAAACACCACTGGTGTTTTTAAAGTTTCGAAAACTTCAGCTTGATGGAAACGAAATAGAAACAGTCTCATCATATAAATACCTCGGTATTGAAATAAATAATAATCTTGATTGGAGCCTACAGTGGGAAAGTATTCAAAAAAAGATCAGTA
>NTPY01000937.1:241093-253880 GCA_002922825.1 Brachionus calyciflorus | reverse complement strand
TTTTGTAATCCATTTCGTGAAGTTTGCGAACGGTATCGAGATGTTGGTGAGGCTTGTAATTCTAAAATGGATTTTTGTAATAAATTGCAATATTTGGAATGTGGTTCCAGGAATGTTTGTATTTCAAAATTTTAATAGAAAATAAAAAATTTTATTAATTGGCCATTAAATTTTTCATTTGGCCATCAAAATTTTCAATTGGCCACGAAAAGTTTTTTCGAATTTTTACCTGGCCGCCAATTAACATTTTACAGGTTGGCCAGGCCAATTGGCCGTAAAAGTGACAAGACCCGATTTTAGTAATAAATTGTTTCTAAAAATAATAATATTATATATATACGTAATTTTATTTTATTTTTTAATTGTTTTGAGACTTTTTCAACAAAAATTTTTATAGATAATTAAAAAAAAAGTTTTCTGATTTTATATTGATACAAAAACATCGATAGTTTTAGGGTTGTTAATTTAAGTTTTTAAACTTTAAAGTTTTTCAATTTTTTTGAACATTAAAGTAAAATCTAAAACTTTGAAAAATCAATTTTTTAAACAATTTAGAAATTGACTTTTTATTTTACTCTTAAAAAAGTCAACTTTAAGTTTTATAAAAACTTAACTTGAAACTTAGTAGAGCAAGAAAAAGTAACTTTGGACCCAGAGAATTGATAAAAAATGAAATTTCACTGTAATGGGAACCGAAACATTAATATTACAATTTTAGAATAAAGGAATGGCCAGTTAAAATACCAACTTAAAAAAATTAAAAGATGTGAGAAAATAAAAGAGATTGGCTGCGTCCAACACAAATTAAAAAATGATGAAAATTTGTTTTGGACGCAGTTTCTCTCAAAAAATTAAAGTCTTTAAAAATCAGTATATATTTTTTAAAATCTATTAATAAAAAATAATGTTTTTAATAATTTTGTGCTTTTTTTTACGCCAATTCTTATTCTTTTTTAATTGAATGGAACCAGCCACGCATTTGTTTTTTTAGAAAGGAATAAGAATTCGATTTTGAAAAAAAATTTGAAAAATTTTCTAATTTATAAAGGCCTTAATAAATTATTTACAAATTAAAATACATTAAAAAAAGGATTCACTGAGTTTGGGACATTTCAAAATGAGCCATTTAGTAAAAGTATCTGTAGCCATATGAGTAAACTGGAGCATAACCATATCCATATAAGAAAGCCATTTTGGATTGTTTTTGTTGATTTGGATTGAGAAATTTAAATTTTTTCTTTTTACAAAAATTTGATGATTTTTTTGTGGAAATCGGCTAGTTATTTATAGTAATTCGCCTTGTTTTTAAAGTGGTTAATAAGCCTAGAATATACCTAGAATATTTTAATTTGATAATATTCAATTATTTTTGATTTTGCATTATTTAATTAATTAACTACTCTTATTAAAAAGAATTAAAATTCTTTCATGGTAAGTTCCATAATTATTCTTGGTGTAGTCACGTCTCATGATTTTTAGGAAAATGTGTTTTTAAAATTTTTTCTATTAAGAAAGTTATGTAAAACCAAAAAAAGCTTTTAGTCTCTGTAAAATATTGAATTGAACAGAGACTGATAAGATTATTCTTTGCTAGAAAGTGTAAAAATTTTGCTTCACTCAAAAATATAACTCTGAAAAAATCCTGCGCCAAAGAAAAACTTGAACGCCGTTGAAAAAAGGTTCTTAAATGCAATATGCAACATTTTTGAATACCCATATTTTTTATGTGACAATGTAGCAAAATTGTCACATATTCTAACAATTTACAAAGTAAGTTTATCACTTTCTATTCTAAAGCAAAATAGCAATTTGATTGAATTAAAATGAAGAATTGAAATTTTACCATCTCTATATTAAATTTATGTTAAACTGAAATTAAAGTTCATTGGAAAATACATGATTGCTCACAAGGGGTCCTTATTATACTACTCTTTTGACTTAAGTATTATATTATTTTTAAATACTTAATTTAATATTATTTAAAAACAGTTTCAAAATGTTTTCACAAGTATTTTGAAAAAAAAAATATTTAAAATTTGTGGATTTTCGAAAAAGTATTTAAGTATTACCAAGATACATTTTATACTTTAAATAAAACATCTTTTAATTTAAACCATCCTCAACCATTCAGCCATACAACCGTATTTATAATTTAACCGTGAGACTACGTCTAAACTAAACGAGTCCTCAAAAGTGGCGTCCATATTTGTGAAACCACAACCTTTGAATGAATTAAATTTTCGCAAACCAAGCATAATAAAATTCAATTTAATTTAATTTATTATTTAAATTAATTAAATTTGCATGATCTAAAACAATTTTTCGTCGATTTATTAAACGTTTTATTAAAAACAATTTGTTTATATTTTAAATGGATGATTTGGAACTATGAAGCTGTTATGGCTTTGTTAATAATAATTTTCCTTTATATTTTGATAAAAAGGAAAATCTCTAAAAAAGAGTACTCAATCAACAGTGCTGCCAATGAATCAACCACAAATTTTAACCTTGTCGAAACCGTTCACTTCAACATTGAACAATCAAACAAGTCAAATGATGATAGACTTGGTGATAAGAATTTAACCGGAATAAAAATACCGCATTAACCGAAAATTATAATTTTCAAACTACGATAGCTATTTTGATGTTATATTTAGAAAGAAAAGACAAGGATGAGTGGATTGAGGCCGCACTAGAAAATATATAAGAAAAAATAATTTTAAAAATAGAAAATGTACAAAGATTGTTGGAAAGTCAAAATGGATTTGAACAATTAGAAAATGAGTTAGGAAGCATTTTTATTGATTCAAAAAAACCGTTCGGCAGATCTAAAAGTCTTGGTTACTTTATACCATTTTATGAAAGGAACCAACGATCAAATAAAAGTTTGGAAAATTATGCAAGCAGCATTAAAACAATGATACCTGAAGCTTTTCCAAAACAACCGATTGAATTTTTTGAGGATGAAATGAAGGAACATTTTGTTGAAGGTTTAAACAACACTAGACTTAGAGAAAAATGTCGGAAAAATCTCAAAAAGTCTAGTCGACTAAATAAAGAATTATAGTTTGATCAAATCGTAAACAATTCAATTGATAGATTTAATAGATTTGATACAAATGTGGAAACCGTATTGGATGGAAATAATAAAACGGTTCGTTTTAAACAATCCATTCCACCGAATGTCAACAATAGCGAACAAGCTAGATATTCGAATCAATATAATAATGATAAAATGCGATCTCAAAGCAATTATCATAATAAAAATAGATATGAAACAAGGTTTAAATCGAAACAAAATCAGCGAAATTCTTTTTCAAATAATCGAAACAAAGCTGAGGTCGATTTAAATCAAAATGAAAATCTTCCTGTTCTAACTGGCGAAGCGATTTTCAACAATACGTTGACTTCTTTTTTATTTGATTCTGGTACAGGATCAACTATTATAAATGAATCACTCTATGTGAGAATTAAAAAAGAAGACCCCAAAACCGTATTGTAACCGTACAAGGGAAAACCAATTTTTTCAAATGATAAACGATTATATGTTTATGGTCAAGTTCATTTAAGAAACTGTCAATTCAGTAAAAACCCTCAAAATAATGAGCTTATAATCGTTAAAAACCAAAAATCAAATTACCAATGCGTAATTGGATGAAAAAAATACATTTCTTTAGTAAAAGTTTTTCAAAAATTGAAAAAAAAAAAGGAAAATGTAATAAGAATGTTCCTAAATTAATTGGTTATTATAAAAATGAATTAATGAGGAGCAACCAAAACTTTTATAAACGTGAAAATCCGAAATTAATAATCGCTAATTACCATTCAAAGAATGTTTGTTTAAAAGGGAAATACATAAAACCAGAAATAAAGTTTAAAAATAATAAAAATCATATTTCTATGAAAATAAATTTCACAAATCGAAAATATTGTCAAGAAAAAATAAATCCAAAGGTTAGGGAACAAAATATTTTTCTAAATAAAAATAAACAGGAAAACTGTAATACTCAACCGAAAATGGGTGAGGGAAGCATTGTCCTTGTTAAACAAAATCAAAACCAGAGTAAAATAAATGAAATAAAACATTTGAATAAAGAAAAACTGAGTTTAGATAAAAATGAACTTTTAGAATTCCAACAAAGAAAAAAAATTGAAATGGAAAAAATACAACCGATCGATTTTAATAACCAATATTTAAATTATTTGGACCAAGAAAGCGATCGTTCGAGTGCTCTAGAACTATTTAATTCGAAAAAACACTTTATTTTAAAAATCATGCGAAATAAAGAAAAACACGAGATTAAAACCGACGAATATATTAAACTGGTGAGCAACAAAAAATCAACCGAAATTGAAACAAAAAAGAAAATGTTAGAGCTAAGAAACGAATCTCTCGAAAACCGATTTAAACATTTAGAAACCGCTTTGGAAGGAATGGGGATAGAGAGAGATAGAGAGGTGCCCATGTCAAATTATTTGAAAGGGTTTTTTCTCGGCTCTTTTAAATTTGTTAAAATTTTATTAAAAAACAAAATATTTTCTTTACTTTTTTGAAAAATTAAATCCATTTCAGATTTAATTAAAAAAATTAACCGTTTTTGTTTAACCTTTTCTCGAACCAAATTAATACACTTTTAAAATTTTGTACCAAAACTCAAGACGGAGGGAGGTATGTTGCGGACTAACTCCGTGACTCCTCAATATTTTTTCATTGGTACTTAACTTGTGTTAAGGACTAGTGAAACATGCTTTAATGAAATAAAATAACATTCTTTTTTGTTGTTGTTTTGGTTTAGATTAAAATAAAAAGATAAAATGTTTAAACCTTAAATAAAACATCTTTTAATTTAAACCATCCTCAACCATTCAACCGTATTTATAATTTAACCGTGAGACTACCTCTAAACTAAACGAGTCCTCAACACTTCTAACTATCGTCCCATAAGCGTGACAAGGTGCTTGGGGAAGGTGTTAGAAAGAATAGTTACCAGTAGACTCTATTTTTTCTTAGCTAAAAAAGGGTTTTTCTGTAAACAACAGTCAGGTGTTAGGAAACATCGAAGAACTACAGACAATTTAATATTTTATACTCAAAAGGTTGCTGAATCTCCAGTTAGGAATAAAAAAGTTTGTTCCCTTTTTTTTGATATTTCTCAAGCTTTTGATAAAGTATGGCACAATGGTATTATTTTTAAGCTTAGTGAGTCACATTCTAGAATGACTCTTCTATACATTCTAGAATGGGTCAAATTTTTTCTTAAAAATAGAAAGTTTTTTGTAAAGATCAATAATTATGAATCTCCCTACGGAGAAATTGAGACAGGAGTACCGCAAGGTGCTGTCATTAGCCCTCTTCTTTTTTCTATTTTTATAAATGATATCCCGAAAAAAGACGAAAAAAATAAATCCTATTCTACTCTATTTGCCGATGATCTTGACAGTTTTTTTATCTTCAAAAAATACGGAAATATAAATGATTTTATAAATAATTATCAAAAAAAAAAATAGAATCATTGCTTCAGAAATGGAGGTAAGAAATGGCCCCAGAAAAATTTAGCTTTATAATTTTCTCAGGCAATCCCTCGAAAAATCAAACTCTAAATCTAAATCTCTTTAAGAAAAAAATTCCTTACACTGAAAACCCCACATTTCTAGGCATTAAATTTGATGAAAGTCTTTGCTTCAACAAGCAGGTAGAATTTATTAGGTCTAGATGTCGGGATAGAATAGATATAATTAAAATCCTCTCTCATAAGTCGTGGAAATTAAGTAAGAAAACTCCAACATCAATTTATAATTCATTAGTAGGCTCTATAATAGACTATAGTTTCTTTGTATTTAACGTTGCGTCAAAAACAAACTTATATAAGCTTCAAGTTATACAAAATAAGTGTTTTAAATCTATCTATCACTTACCTTTTGATACTCCATCTTCCTTATTTTTTAATTTTCTAGATGAATTAAAAGTAGACACTGTAGAGGCTAGACAAAAAAAAACTTTTTCAAAGATATATAAAAAGTTGCCAATTGGCAACTTTTTATATTTTTAATTTTTTTATTTTAAATTGATGTTGGAGTTTTCGGAATTAATCAAGGACTTTGTAGACACTTTTGTTAGACACTTTTTTTAAAAGCTCTAGAGCAGATGACATTGAAAGATCAACTTATTCAACTCCACTATGCTTCTTAGCAAGTGAATTACTCCAATGGTCGGCCAACCAATAGATAGCATACCTTCATTCTTAATTTTATTCCTTATTATGTATTTATGCAATTAATTCTTGTCTATTTACCCTTTTCTTTTTTATACTTACTGTATATCCTACAATGGCTAAAAGAGTTTTATTACTCAAGCCATTTAAAATAAATTTTAATAAACTATTTAAAAAAAAATTAACATTTAAGATGATTTTTCGACGATAGGGCACACAATTTTTCAAATCAAAATGTCACAGAATACTTTATGTTTTATTAACATTTGGTGGGACTGAGTCCCTCCATTTAAAAATCAGCGACCATCTATCCCTATGGACGCTACACCACTGCAGTAGAGTTGAATTACTACTTTGAAACCTAGTTTAGATTTGGTTCCTGTCTCTAAGTTCTAAAATTAAATATTGAAAAATCCTAAATATTTTTATTGTTTTAAAAAAAATATTTTTTTAAATAAAATTTTTTGATTTAAAACAAGAAAAATTAAGGGGTTAGAAATAACGGCCGAAAAAGCAAATAAGTAACTAATAGTTAAATAATTAGTTGATATACAATCAGAACAAAAGACGGAAATAACCCAAACAATATTATATTGCAAAAATTGAAAACAAAATGGCAGTACAAAAATTGACAATCTTAATTGTGATACAAATTGAAATCTCTTTGATTTTCCATTTTTTGGATCTGATGTTGTTTGAATCAATTTCAATATAGATATTGTATTCTTTACTTTAAGCATAATTTTATTGCGTTTAGTCAATACATAAATTATAAACGCTGATACAAATAAAACAATTAAAATTGGTATAATCCATCCAGTAAAAATGAGCAAAGCTGAAGCAAATGCTGAATCTATTTTTATATAACACAAATTTGGCTCTTGAATTTTATTTACATAAATGACACTCAATGGAACCCAAAGTGAACAACTAAGAAACCATAAAAATATTATAAAAAATTGCCAATATTGTATTATGAACTCATTATTGAAGTTTAAAGGTGCGTAAATTGATCGAATACGCGTCCATGACATGTAAAGTATATGAAGTATTTCAACAGTTGCTTGTGAATTGTCGAAAGACACGTAGAAAACGCAAGCTGGTCGACTTAAGGGCCAATAATTATATATAGACAAGAAATAAAAAAATGGAAAATCAATAAATCCCGTCAATAAATCGACAAATAAATGCGATATTAAAATTTTATCAAATATTGTATGATTAAGAGACCTTGATTTCGATAAAAGAATAATTGCCATACTGTTTAAAATCAAGGAGCCAAAAACAATACCTGCTGCGTATATACTTATGCCAATTGATTTTGGTATAAAATAATTTAAACATGTTTAAAAATCAGAAATTGAACCAAATTCCTGTGGTGATTGACAAAATGACTCAACTGAGAAATTCGAAAAATTCATTTTTTTTTTAAATTATAAATTCAAATTTTTAAATTTAAAATAGTGAGTATTTTATATGAGATCTTGAAAAGTTTGACGCCAGAATTCTTAATTAGGAATTATTTGAAACATTATTCTTGAATGATCCCGATCAAGTACTAATCTAATACTTGCGCGTTAAATTAAATTTCCTCTCAAACAATATACCAAAATTTAAGAATGCATATTTTTAATTAATCAAGATTTTAATTTTATTTTTGCATTTAAAAAAAATATCAGCCTTGGTTTAATGACTTTGCTGGTTCCAATGAAATGCTGTTGAATAGAAAATAGGCTAAATTATAAAATATAAATTAAATATAATTAGAGCTCAATTCATTGAGCATTTTTGGTAGAGTTAATTTTAAAAGTAAAATTAAGGTCTTGATTTTTATTTTATATAAAATTAAGGAAGAAGAGATTTTAATGTGCGAGTACCGAGCCAGGCTTTATTTTGTTGAGAAGATTTAAAGGATTGCTCAATTTTTAATCAGATTTGATGAGAATCAAAAAAATTATTTTAATTAAATCAATTAATTAAGTTTTAGGGTAAAATAATTAAGTTTTTTTGTCAATTTTAAGCTTTTAATTACACTTAAACTTAAAATTCGCCAAATTATTTTAATTACTTATACTTAAGAATTCATAATTATTAAAAAGAAAACAAATTAGAATCTTTATTTAAATTTCATTTAAAAAATTTTTAAAATCATTATCACAACCCATAATGACATTACTTTCAATTAATTTAACTCTGGCTTTATCTAAATCAAAAGTATCCAACTTTTCTTCTTTCAAAAGTCTTTCGAAAAAATCACTACAATAATTTATGTTGATTTCTCTTGACATCCATGACTCTCTCCAATCTATTCTACAATTGAAAATTTTATTCTCAGCAAATGTACCAATTTGAGAAGACTTTTCCGTTTCATTTAAATTATTAAGGCTTGATCTCAATGCTATTTCCGCAACAACATGTATAAAAACACGTACAAACTCGAATTGTACAATTTTCTCCTTATGATCCAACGTTTCGTCTACATCATCCAAAAAATAATCTTCTCTTTTCAATAAACTAACATAAATTTTATCTACTCCTCCAAAGCCTCTTAATTCTCGAAATTTAGAATTTATAAAAAATAGCTTAAGTTTATCAAAATTGAAATTGAATTCGCTGCATCCATTTGAAAGTACACTCTCTTTTATAACTTGTCTAATTACTACATTCTTTTTTAAATGTTCAAATGAATCATAGAAGTAAATGTGCTCATGCTCAAAATGTCTTGTATTAGGATGAGCAATAACAAGTTTTTTGAGGTGTTTGAGAATATGATCAAAATAATGACCAAGTAAATTACTTTTGCTAGCTTGTAGCAAAAATAGTAATTGAGCTATTTCATTCTCGGAGTTTTTTATCTTTTCAATAACAGAGGCTAAATATTGAAAACTATGTGTTTCAAATCGTTTTTGTTTTAAAAAATTACGATTATAAAATAAATTGTTTATAATAGCATTTTTTAATTCAGGTGAATTTTCATCATAAGATACATTGTATTCCTTTTTGATTGATCCTTGATAGAATTTATTTGAAAATTCATTTAGAAATACATGATCGCTTTTGGTATCAAGACTTTTAGTAAGATCTATAAAGCGTTTGGCATCCATTTAAATCAACTTTTTTTTTCATTAAAAGTTAATAGAAATTTTAAAGAAAATATTTTAAAAGAGATTTTTTTCCAAGTTATTTTTGGATAATTTATTTAAGGAACAAAAATGTGACAATCCTTTTTTAGAATTAAATTGTTCATTTTTAGCTAATAAAGTTTTATTGAAATACGTGTTGTGTTTTTGTTCTCTGTAAAATAATCTATAAATAACAAATTGTTATTTATGGTTAGTGCTGGTTAGGCGGTTAGCCAAAATTGGTTGCCAAAAATTTGGTTAACCAAAAATTAGGTCGACCGAAATTGGTTAACCAAAAATTAGGTCGACCAAAATTGGTTCTTTAAATGATTAAAATTCTTTAAATGTTTTTTCTAGATATAAAAAAATAATAATTGGATATGGTTCTATTGATTTAACAAAAAAAAATTTTTCGGATAACCAAAATTTTGGTCAACCAATTTTCGATAACCATAATTTTGGTTAACCGTTTCCGCTATGAGGAAAACCAGATAAAAATAAAATTCATTTTTAAAGGTATGATTAGGCATTCCGAAGCAGTGATTTTTAGTCGCTTATAAGCAAGGTTATACGGAAATAAAAAACTTAAACTAAAATGTTTGGTCTAAAAAAAGCTTTTTTATTGTTACTCTATCAAAAAATAAAGCCGCTTCGCTCCTGATTCTTCGTCACTCAAAAATTCTCAAAATTTTTGGACAGTACAATTTAAACAAACTTGAATAACTTTTTTTCTAGATGTTGAAAATTATATCTGTAAATTATATCAAGTCAATTGTGGATGTTACAAATTTAAGGCTATTACTAAAACGCAGATCGCTGTTTTTTTTGAAAAAAACTGACTACTATTTTTTTATTCAACGTTTTAGTAACACACGTTTTTGATACTTTTACTGATTGTTGTGTGTCTTTTGAAAAGAAATATCACTGCAGTCTCGCTTAAGAATCTCCTTCGACATTATCGGAATTATTGCTCAAATAACTTAAAGTAAAACACAAGAATTTTCAAAAAGAAAATTTATTAAATTTGAATCGAAAGCATTTTCTTCTTAAAAAAATTGTCACAGTATTCATAATTTATTATCTTGGTCGATTTTTTTTTATTTTTGTTAAATTAACTCGAAAAAACTGTGAATGTTAGTTTCTAATTTACTAGAAAACATATTTATTCGAAACTATCGTGGTTCAACCCTGGGGTAGAACTTATTAACGAAATTTTCAAAAGGTAAGGTGCATCAAATCATAAACCTTAGTTAAGATTTGGCTGTTTTTGAGCCTTAATAACTCATGTCTACTCCGATAAAAATATTACGAAAATATTTTGAACTATAGAGTTAACCATTCTTTATAAAAATTTGTTTCATTATAACCAAAATAAAAGCTACTAAAGTTTCAAAAAAACTAAATTTTTAACGAAAAATGACTAAATATAAGGTTTTTTACAAAAATACTTCAAAATAAAATAGTTTTCTAAAAAACCCAAACCATGGTCGCTAGATATTATCATTATAAATTTAAATTTTTATTCAAAAAATTTCCGGAATCGCTTATCAATTGAGGAATAAAATTTAAAAATACTAATATTAATGACTTGGGGCGCCTTAAATATTAAATACTTTGTGTTTCAAATCGTTTTTGTTTTAAAAAATTACAGGGGTGATTGCGTCCCAGTAACCGACAGTTAAGGAACATAAAAGGATTATAAAGTCACGCCTTGTCATTATAGAATCCCATGGGGTAAGCAAGATATTACGTGACTAATATTGAAAACGTATTCCCTTTGAGTGACAAGGTGTGACTAAGAAGGATTAAGATGGAAACGTGTCTCGACGTGACTAATAATTATTTAACGTGACAAAATGTGACTATTCGAGACAAAATAAATTGACAATGTGTGACTATACGTGACTAAAATATAAATTGAGCGTGACTAAATGTGACAACGCGTGACTAATTAAAAAAAAATTTGGAGTGAAAAAAAAGTGTTTTGGATAGCAAAACTTAGCAAAAATCACTAAAAAATTGAAATAAACTAAATAACGCAATTTTAATTGTTACCTTATAATCAATCGTTACTCTTTAACTTTGTAACGCATCATTCATATCATGTGCAATTCCCCAAATTTCATTTGCTATTATAAAAGGCAATATGTAAACTTACCCTTCCCTGATTTATATTAATAAAATCAATTTAACGCTATTTTTTTAGTGATATTTTGTTCAAAATAAATTTCTATGTTCAGAGAATATGAAAAAAAGGCGTCTTTCAAGTTTTAAAGATATTTTTTATCTTTTAAAATATACTTATATTGTTAAAGCAGATTTATAAAAGACTGCCTGGTTATATAAGATGTTGTTTAATAGCACCTTAAGACATTTAAAAAGCTTAAGAACTGTTTCAGACGTTGTTTGTTGCTGTAGCTAAAAATTTTGCACTTTTCCCCCTTTTAATAATTTTTTTTTCAAAATATTGAACTAATTTAACTTTTAAAACGAGATGATAAAAATCGGAAATAGACTGTATTTTAAACACTTAATCAAATACATTTTTATATTGAAATTTCTCTTTAATTTAGATTGATTTTGTCTTCTTAAGCTTTTTTAAAACTCAAGAAGAAAAAATCAAGGTTTGTTCCAATTTCAATTCAACTCAAATTTCAACTCATTTTATTGCGTATTCTGATTTTTATACAATTACAAAATATATTTTAGAAATTTGAACACACAGTTTAATGAATTGAAATTTAAAATCGAAAAAAATTTGATTTCTCTATCTAGAAAAGCTTTTGAACTTTAAATAAGTTAAATACGTTTTATTTCAGAAATTGACTGTTTCTATAGAAAATTTAAGTTGTTAAAATCAAATAGCGTAATTTAGTTTATTTCAATTTTTTAGTGATTTTTGCTAATTTTTGCTATCCAAAACACTTTTTTTTCACTCCAAATTTTTTTTTAAATTAGTCACGCGTTGTCACGCGTTGTCACATTTAGTCACGCTCAATTTATATTTTAGTCACGTATAGTCACACATTGTCAATTTATTTTGTCTCGAATAGTCACATTTTGCCACGTTAAATAATTATTAGTCACGTCAAGACACGTTTCCTTCTTAATCCTTCTTAGTCACACCTTGTCACTCAAAGGGAATACGTTATCAATATTAGTCACGTAATATCTTGCTTACCCCATGGGATTCTATAATGACAAGGCGTGACTTTATAATCCTTTTATGTTCCTAAACTGTCGGTTACAGGGACGCAACCACCCCTGTATTTTAAGATTGGCAAAAAATGGTCCAGTTCCAAAAGCTTTTTTATAAAAAACAATTTTAAACCTAAGTTAATTATAAAGAAAAGTTAAAAAAAAGCTTTATTTAAAATTTTAATTTTTTTAAATAAATATCTAATTTAAAATACGGGAGTCACAACCCAAAGGAAATAAAACACTCAAAAAATA
>NTPY01000937.1:221988-240780 GCA_002922825.1 Brachionus calyciflorus | reverse complement strand
GTAGTATCCCGTTGCTTCGCTGTCGGTGTAAACATAAAAAAAAGTATTTATTTGTCATCAAAGACCATAATTTACGTTTATTTGTGATTGGGAATGACTTCAAGTTTCATTGTGACCAAATAAAATGAAAATCTTGAAGAAATTCTCTAAAAAAGTCTTAATTCTCTAAGAGAATTTAGAAGTGACATTTTCAGCTCATAAAAATTATTTTTAAAAGTGTAAATTTATTTTATACAAATATATTTTATAAGGTTCAACAAATCATAAACGTTAGTCAAGTAATGCTGTCTTTGACCCTTTATAATTTATGACTATTCTGATTAAAATATTCCCAACATATTTTGAGCTAACCATGCTTTAAAAAAATTTGGATAAAAATATTACTACCGTAAACCCTTGCAATATCGTGCGTGCACTTAAACCCGAGTTTTCGGTTTGTACCCAATTTTTTGATTGGTCAATTTTTTTTTCAACCAATCAAAAAATTGGGTACAAACCGAAAAATCGGGTTTAAGTGCACGCACGATATTGCAAGGGTTTACGGTAATACTTAGGTGACCTTAAAAACAAATTGTTTATAATAGCATTTTTTAATTCAGGTGAATTTTCATTATAGGATACATTGTATTCCTTTTTGATTGATCCTTGATAGAATTTATTTGAAAATTCATTTAGAAATACATGATCGCTTTTGGTATCAAGACTTTTAGTAAGATCTATAAAGCGTTTGGCATCCATTTAAATCAACTTTTTTTTTCATTAAAAGTTAATAGAAATTTTAAAGAAAATATTTTAAAAGAGATTTTTTTCAATTTATTTTCTGAAAATTTATTTAATGATAAAAAATGCTACAGTCCTTTTTTTAGAATCAAATTATTCATTTTTTTTATATAAGGTTTTGTTTAAAAACGGGTTTTGCCTTTGAATAAAAATTAGAAATATTTCAGCATGTTTTCCTCTCGGTGAATTTTAAAATTGATTTCTCAAGTTTTCGAAATTTCGTCCAATTTTTTATACTTTTAATAATTTTCGTGCTAAATAAGACTTAAAAATATCAATAAAATTTTTTTTTTTAAGTTTACATTAGTTTAAATAAATAAAATCGAATTTTTTTAAATAAATAATGTTTTTAAAAATTCAAAATCTGAGATTAAAAATGCGACAATCAAAATGAAAATTTTTATGATAAACCGAACTGACTTGAAAATTTCTACTCTTAAATTATTGATGAATAAGTAAATATGGAATTATTTCTTAAAAAAACTAAATCTTTTATTAAATAATTTTCATATTTTTCAAAAAATAAAAAAATGGTAGTATTCATGTTATTTTTAGGCTTAGTCCATAATTTGTTCTTTGTAACGACAGATGGACAAAAACTGTATAAGTTTGAAAAAGACAAGTCAATTTTAAATGATACTGGTCTTTTAGAAATTTTTACAGCGAAAAGTAAATGGACCTGTTTAAAAGAATGCAATAAAAATATCAATTGCGTATTAGTGGTTTATTTCAATACAACCTGTAAAATATTTGACAGTACATCATGGTCAAATAAAGTTACATATGCTAAAAGTTCAATATTTATCAATAGGTAATTAAAAAATTTAAAACTATTCAAACTTTATGGTTTGTCAAAAATGTTTCAAGTTACGAATCAATAGATCAATTCAATAAACAAGTTTTGAACATGAACAGAAAAAAAGTTAATCCGATTTAAAGTTGAAATGATCGAATTGATTAATAATTTCAAATCACTCCCAATGGCTACCGAGGATAAAATTAATAAAAAATCAAGAAATTAGAGTTTTTTGTTTTAAGTTGTATATTTTTTGCATGAAATGTAAAAAATAAAAGCGACTAAGACACTTTTTAAAAACGCCTAGATTTTAAAAGCGTCTAAAAATTGAATTTTTAACAATTTTTTGGAAAAACTAGACGCTTTTTAAAGAAAAAGGTGTCTAACTAAAAAACGGCTAAAAATAAGTCTTTCGCTTTTATTTTTTACATCATGGTATTCATATTTCTTGAATAGCTTGATCCCCAAACTTTGATATAGGTCTAATTTAGTTCAAAATTAAATATTTTATTTTGTATTTTAGTGCTTGCTTATCAAATTTGTGTGTAAATGGAGATAATTGCAAAAACGAAAGCTTAAATTTTATTTGTGAATGTCCACAAATTTATAAAGGAATAACGTAACAAAAAAAAATTTAGCAAAATTTTATTTCATTTTTAAATCTATTCTTTTTATAAAGGTGTTATAAAAAGTTTCATAATGAAAGTATACGTTCTTTAATTATTCTATCAAATGGCTATTTAGTAACTGGTTCAACTGATAAGACAATGAGCATATGGAATACAACCAGTTACACTTTAGTTAAAAGACTATCTTATAATCAATCGATTTTTACTGTATTTGAACTATCGAATGATATATTAGCTAGTGGAACTTATAGTGGTTCAATTGTTTTATGGAATATGACATCATGGAATATTACAAAAATTTTTAAACCACATTCGTTAGCAATAAGAAAAATGATTAAATTGCCTAATGGAAATCTTATAACTGCTTCTAGCGATTTCAAAATAAAAATATGGGATTCAAATTTTTCTCTTATTTTACAAAATAATCATTCTCATTATGTAATTGATATACTAATTCTACCAAGTGGAAATTTAATTAGTTGTTCATGTGATAATTCAATAATTATTTGGAATTTAAACAATTTAAGTATTATACATCAGATATTTAATCATACTGCTTGTATAATTAGTATTACATTATTAAATAATGGAGATTTTGTTACTGGGTCACATGATTATACTATAAAAATATGGGATTCAAATGAATATTTTCTAAAAAAAGTAATTAATCCATACAGAATAATTTATTCACTTGGTACTCTACCAAATGGATATTTAGTCGCTGGGGATGGTTTTGGTCAAGTGAGAATTTGGAGTTTAATTAATTGGAAAGAAATAAAAAATATAAGAATGTATACAGCTAGAGTATTTTCTTTAGTGAATACTCCAAATGGTGAACTTGTAAGTGGTGATGAAAACGGGGTTTTGATAATTTGGAACAAAAATTTTTTACTCAATTAAAAAAGAATTAATTTTTTTCTAAAAAAAACCTACGTGAATAAAATTCTTAGATCTTAGGAAACTAAGTTCTTAAATGTTATTTAAGAAAGGAAAATCGTCCTTAAGAGTTGAACATGTAAGAATTACTAAGTTCTCTAAGAATAGTAGGCTCATATGGCTAAACTAAGTTTCCCAAGATCTAAAAACAAAAAATATTATTTTTTTTATACTTAATATTTTTTTTAAAAAAAAGTAAACACTTACCCTATTTCCTTAATTATAAGTGCGCTCTTAAACACACCTTTACACAGACGAATGATAATCAGAAAAATTCAAGTTATGCTCTAAATAAATAGTTCTCGCTATGAGAAAAGCCAAATAAAGAATTAATCTTTAAAGGTTTGATTAGGCCTTCCGAAGTCGCTTATAAGCAAGGTTTTACCAAAATAAAAAACTTAAACTAAAATGTATGGTCTAAAATCAACTATTTAATTGTTGCTCTATCAACAAGACAAAGTCGCTTCGCCCTGATTCTTAGCCACCGAAAATTTCTCTAAATTTTTCCGTTTTTTTGTATTGCAAACGACTTCAAACAAAGCCAATATCAAGGTTGAATACTGAAAAATATTGATAAAGAAAATAAAATAAAAGCCAAATTCTATTTTCTCATAATTTCAAAAACGACGTTGTAATTTTCAAGAAATAAAATTTTTAATTTCTGAACTAAAGCTGGAAATTCCAAAGGAAAATGAGAAATATACGGTACAAATGTAAATCCGCTACAAAATTTTTAAAATTTCTAAATATTCTAAAAATTTTATGAAAGCAGCTTGAAAAGAATTTTCAAATTTTATCCCTTTTTTTTTCTTAGAAATTCTAAAAATAATTTAAACAAAAATAAAGATGCTTGAAATTAAAACTTTTATTTGAAAAAAAAAATGTCGGCTTCAATTCCAGCCTCATTAAAAGGACTTAGAGCATGTAAAGTTTGCAGTCTAATAAAAGTAAATATTTGATAAATTACTCTAGTGAATTTTCAAAATAAATTATTTTTTTAAGACATTGGATCAATTTTTTAATGAAGGCTGTGACAACTGTGAACGTTTTTTACGCTTAAGAGGAAACAGAGATCGAATAATAGACTGTACAAGCGCTAACTTTGATGGTATGATAGCAATGATGGATCCACAAGATAGTTGGGTTGCTAAATGGCAAAGAATAGACCATCAAGTTAGAGGAATGTATGCTATTAGTGTTTCAGGAGACTTGCCTAATCATATAATTAGAATTTTAAATGATAACGACATTCCCTATAAAACCAGGGATAAATTAAGACAAATTTAATTTTTGATAAGATTTTTTTTTAAATAAAAGTAAATTAAATTTTTGCAAAAACTTCAATTTCTGAAACCAAAAATCTGAAAGAACCAGCTAAAAAATTTTGAGCTTGATCTGAAAAATATTCATATTTAGCATGTTTAAAACTACATCCCAAATTAGAATAACTTTTAGGTATTACATTTGAATTTGAAACTAAACTAATATCGTGACCACCTCCAAATGTTGGTCCAAAACCTTTATAGCAACAGATTGCAATTGTATTATTTTTTATAGGAATTTTAATTGGATTCTTTTCTTTATTAGCTAGACTAAAAATGAACGCATCGTTGTCCTTTTTCATTTCACCATTTTGAGACCAAGTTTGTTCAGTGTAACCACCAAAAATATAATTATCTTTTGTCTGTATAATAGTTAATGTCCTGGAAACATTATCGCATTTAAAATGAAAATCATCTGAATTAAATCCATCTCTCGATGCGCGATAAATTAATTCCCAATCAGTTCTTTCAGGAAATTCACATAGTTTATTTAATTTCTTACTTAAATTCTTATTTAAAATTAAAGAATCTTCAAATTCGTTTTTAAGTTCGACATTTATAATCTCAACTAAATGATCAACTTTAAAAAATTCAGCTTCCTTTTTAATACCGAGTAGTTCGTAGTCTTCGTAAGGTAGACGTTCTTTAAAATCATTCGAGTTTATATTTCCATTTTCATCAATTTTTATAAGTCTATAGAAATCTAGGATAAAATTAAAGTAATGGGGATTACGATCGAAAAATATTTCTTCATTTAAATTGATATTTGGAGAAGAAATAGTTTCTTCAAGTAGATTAAATCGATAATAATCTGTGCTGGGAGCGATTTTTCTTAATTTTTTACAAATTGTTGACCGATATGTTGAAAATTTACCACCACCAACATCAAATTTTATAATCTGATTAATGTCGTTCATTTTTTATCAAGAATTTAAAAACTATGATATTAAATTAAAAAATATTTAAATATAAACAAATTATGTTTCTATAAATAATCAGAAATTTTTTAAAGAAATTTTTGATTTTTATTTGTTTATAGGAGTAGCAGGTTATTTCTTATGAATTTGTTGAATTGACCGAGTGGTGGATTTGTAATACTTTTGAATAAAATTTCAAAAAACTAAATTATTATACATTTGATAAACAAATATAAAATTGTTAAAAAACATAAAAAAAGTGATGGAAACATAAATAAAGTTCAATTTTATCAAACAGTTGATAAACACATAAATTAAAAAATGCGAATAGTTATTAAAGCAAAATTTTTTTTTAGTATTTTCAATAATTTTTAGCTCTTACGAGATTCATCAAAAAACAAGAAAGTAACAAAAAAGTATGCATCTTTGGTTATAATTTGGGACATAGTTTCACTTTAGATGAATTAAAAATTGTGATTAAAAGAATTTTACTTAAAATCATAATCATGATGCATCTAAGGCGTATTTTAATTTATTTAGAAAAATACTTGCTGCATCAGATGCTAACTGGCTAACATTTAATTACAAAATTATTTTTAACTCATTAATATTTAAAATTAGGACTAAAAAATAAAGGCGGATGATCCCCTGGAGACTTGCTCTGGGGTCCCATTGCACTTTTTTTCACTAAAATAGAAATAAATTGAAAATAATACAAAACTTTTGTTTTACTTTAAGTTATTTGAAACAATATTTCCCATAATGCCGAAGGAGATTCTTAAGCGAGACTGCTGTNAATATTTCCCATAATGCCGAAGGAGATTCTTAAGCGAGACTGCTGTGATATTTCTTTTCAGACGCAGACAAAAACAACCTGTAAAAGTATCAATTACGTGTGTTACTAAAACATCGTATCTAAAAACAAAATCAAGTTTATAAATCAAAAATTAAAAACTTTGTAAAGACTTGTTAGTGACGTTTTAAATATTTATTTTAATATATCCCTTTTTTGGAAAACTTGCCAATTGTTTTGCTAAATATTTTTAGTATGCATACGTATTATTTCATAAAGTTATATAGTGTGTTTTGATAAATATTAAATTTTTAAATCCATCTATTTATTTATTGATTAAAAAAGCCGAAACTAGGCGATAAATCCAAGACTTAACTGATTTAAGAAAAATAAGTTTTATCTTTTAGAACAATTCTTAAGCATGCACTGTAAAATTTGTATTTTTTTACCAAAATGTATGGTTTTCTGTTGTAAGTTTTAACTTATCAAAAATAAGGAAATTTTTATTTTAGATGTTGTATTAACATGTTTTTACCGCAGTAATAAAAAATTTTTAAAATCATTTATTAAACTTTTATATTATTTTCACATTTATTTTAAATAATTCAATTAGTACAGCTCAATTAAACAAATAAAAGTAAAATAATAATTTAATAAGAATTTTATTATCCTAATGGACATTTTAATGAAAAACTCCTAAATTTTTAAATTTATAAAAATTAGTTGGAAATCTTTTTTTCAAATTTTCAGTAAGGTTCAGGAAAAGCAAAACGTCCAGACTATCTGCAGATTTGGTTTTCGACAACAAAATCGTAATCTTCCCATATGAAAACCTAGGAAAGCCAAATTTTTAAGGGGGGGGAAAATTTTTTTTTTGTTGAAAAGTATGAATAATTCAAAAGCAAAAATAATTACAATTTATACATATAATATATTAAAATTACCTATTTTATGAAAGAGCACAAAAATCTCTACAGTCGACTCGCTTTAATCCGGATGCAAAATAGCTCCAAAAATATTTATCCGGATTAAAATATTCGGTTTATCGGAAAGTATCGAAAATCCTTTAGTGCATTAAAAAAAAAGTATCTAATTTTATTCGATTTATTTATTATTATCTTTCTCATGTTAAAATCGATTTTTAGTTTCTGTTGCAGCAAATATTAACAAATTTGTTTAAAGATTTTTTATTTAAAAAAATAAGAAAAAAGTTTTAAAAAGGACACATATTTTTTCTGTTTATTGTATTTATCTTTTCAACCTTATTTAGATATTATACATTTAATTACCAGTTTAATTATTTATTAGAATTTAATATATTAATTTTTTTATTACATTTGTATATGTAATTAAAAAAATCTATTGATCATTATAATTTTAAATAATTTATATGTACGGATTAAAAGATAATTTTTCATATGTTTTTATTTAAAAAGCTCTAATTTTTATGTCCGAAAGTCGAATAAACCGGACATTCAAATCCGGATTAAAAAATCTTTTTAACATTATAGAGAATAGTAGAGAGCTCCAAGCCCGATTATTTTTGTCCGAAAGTCGAATTATCCGGATAAAGGTATATCCGGATAAAAGCTAGTGGACTGTACCAGAAAATTAAGTTATTTTGTGGAAAAAAAAATTTAAAGCGGAAAAATACGGTAAAAAAGCAAAAAAATGCCTATTTTTCAGTATTTTTGTATATAGTCGGTGGGAACCCCCATGACGCATATTGAATTATATATTTTCCAGAGATGGGATCAGTACCAGTATTTACTGATCAGTACCAGTATTTTCCAGTATTCAGTACTACTGGTGCTGTACTGTTTACTGGTTTTTAAAGTACTGAAAAAAACAGTACTTTTTACCAGTACAAACAGTACTCATTATTTGTACCGTTTTGTACTGAATAATTTAAAAAAGAGACATTTAATTATTAATTTAAAAATCTTAACGAAACTTATATTCATACACGCCACAAGATAAAAGATAAAAGCTCACATTTTCAAATCATGAGAAATATCAGATTATTTTTAACCACATAATTAATTGAGATAATAAAAAATTAACATTCCTCTTTTTTGTTTTTAAAGAAAAAAGCGGTTTCTTTTTAAATTTTTTTTTCGGATTTACTATCTTTTGGACACTTCATCAAAGTGGAGACTTTTTCTTGTCTGAGACTTTAACTAAAATTTGTTATTTTGAGACTTTATCAAATAGAGACTTTCCTAAAAAATATTAATTAGAGACTTATATCATTTTGAGACTTTTTTTAAAGAGACTTTATTGAATATTAAGTTTTTAGTATGAAAATTTTTAGATTTGCACCGGAGAATTCTGTCGTTATTAATATAAGGCTCATCGATCTTATAGTCAAGTTATTATAAAAACTCAAGGTTTGATAAGTTCGTTCTTCATTAAAAAAATCTTTGTTAGTTTATTGAAAAAACCTAATCGTTTTGATACGATTTTAGAGTTTTAAAACGTTGAAATCTTAATTTTTTTTAAAAAATTAGATCAAAATAGTGTTGTTACGAGGTCAACTTTGGCGAGATCAAATAATTTGGGAAAACTTGTTGGCCTTGTAGCCGTAGAGGATCTTTTTGACGTACCCATATTTTTTTAAATGGAAGAAGAATTTAAGTGTATATTAAAGTAAAAATTGTTTCAAAAAGTTGACAGATACAAGTCACAAGTTTATCCTCATAAATAATTACTTGACAAATGTTCGAACACTTGTTCGAGTGAATTCAAATTCAGTTTATTTGATTTGGATTTTTTTCATTAAAAATTAATTAAAAAGAAAAGTTTCTAATAAAAAAAGTATCTATTTGTAAAAGTTTCTAAAAATACAAGTCTCTAAGAAAAAAAAGTCTCAACTTTTTAAAGTCTTCTAATCCGAAAGTCAAACCCTGGTTTCAAAGAATAAAAAAAAAATTTTTTCAAAGTACTGCTGATTGATTTTAGTACTGAACATTGAAATACTGGTACTGTACTGGTACTGGTTGAAAGAATACTGGTACTGTACCGATACTAATTCCCCTTGGTACTGGTACTTACTGAATGCTGGTTACCCCTGTACTGATCCCATCTCTGATATTTTCTGAAAATAGAAAAAATTCTGAACAAATTGTGGGTTTTAGTTTTTTCAATTTTTGAATTATAAGTATTGAAAAAATAACGAAAAAACATAAATTTTTGAAAAAAAGACAAAAGCTAGGCAAGTTGAAGTATATGCTCATGCTCTTATGCTCAAAATTAATTTTCGACATAAAAAATTAATAAAAAAAGATACTCAAGTCTTCTTTTTTTATCTAAATTTAGCATTAGATGCTAAATTTAGATAAAAAAAGAATAGACTTGAGTATCTTTTTTTATTAATTTTTTATGTCGAAAATTAATTTTGAGCATAAGAGCATGAGCATAAACTTCAACTTGCCAAAAGCTACGTTTTATTGACGTTAATTCAATTTATTTAAATTTTTTTTTGTATTTTTAAATTTTTAAACAATAAGTAATCTTTTTTAAATAAAAAAAAATTACATGAACCATATTTTTTACCGAGAAATTCCGGATTATTTATTGATTTAAACGATTGATAATAAATAAATAAATCATTTACATCAGCTAGTGTTGAGTTTTGTTTATTATCTTTTTGTATATAGACGAGTATTAATTGAATAACTCCCGAGCTATACTGTGGTTGAGAGACCAAACAATAATAAAAAGAAAACTTTTTAAGGATAAATTTTTTATTTTGAAATAAACTATAGGAATATTTTCTAACTCATATAATTTTTTCTAAAACATAAACTTTTAAAACATCTAAAACATATTATGTTTTAGAAAATATAAAACATAATTTGTTTTTCTAAAACTTTCCAAAACATAATATGTTTTAGATGTTTTAAAAGTTTATGTTTAAACGATTGTTAATAGATAATTTAATTGTTAAAACTATTCCAAAATCCATTTTTTAAACAAATTAAAAAATATTATTTGAAAGCTTTTAATAAAAAGGATTGTTCCTCTTAAAACTGCAAATAATTGCTCATTTTAATTTTTTGAGCAAAAATTTTACTTTGCAATTTTTACAACATCATATTTTTTCGCGCTGGATCCGATTTTAAGCAATATAATAAGCTCATCATCGTTTGACTCGACTAAAGGCTCATTTGTATTTTTATATACTCATGGAGGCATCTTAAAAATAAGTTAATTTTGCATTTGAAATATCCAATTTTTTTTCTAAATGCGATCATCGTCATCAAAGCCATAATAATTTTTTACTTAACAAAAAAAAATTAAAATAAAAAATTATTAAAATAAAAAAATAATAATAATTATTCTTTGTAGCAACCTTAACAAAAAAAAATTGATCTAGAATCAAATTAAAATTTGATTCGGTAATGTGATTTAGTTAAAATTGTTTCTGTTTGAAAAAAAAACTGAACATTTTCAAATGTTTAGGACCAAAATTTTATTTTTTTTAATTGTTCTAAAAGGCTTTGTAAGTTGTTCGACTCATTGGCGTGTCACTGAAGAGGGTCGTATCGAGGTAAAAGATGACACTGTATTTACCTTACTTAGACCCTATGATTTGGCCTCATTTATGAAACAATCCGATCGTTTGACGAGACTCGATCATCTCAAAAATCTCATTCAAAATAAAGAAATTCCGAGCACACACAAAGATCCTCCTGTCTCAGTTACAAGTTATCAAGAAAATTTTTATAAAACAGATCCTGATTGCTTGAAAGCCGAGCAACAACTAACAAAATTTTCTTTTTACGAGACCCATTTAATCTCATGGCATACACATGGTTTATACTTACCGAAAGAGTCGCTTGATATCAAACGTTCTCAGGTTAAACTGTTTAAAAAACCATTTTGTGATATAGTAAGCTTGCCGTTTAATATGAAGACATTCGATCATTTAGATAGTATACAATCTAAAGAGAATATTACAATGTTACCCGAAACAGACCTTTTGGCTAATATTTTAATAGAACCAGAAGATTTTTATGGACACTTAATACATGTTGCTTTATTGACTAATTCAACCTCATGGGTCTATTTAGCCATGGCTGGTGATTTTTTCAGGATAAAAGGCGATTTTTTAAATGCAGTTAAATGTTTACAAAGAAGTATTTTTTATGCTCCTGATGTACATCAAACAGTGCCTATTTTAAGTCTTTCAAACATGTTGCATAAACTTCATTTTATAAATGATTCATTGGCAATAGCTCTTACTGGAGCTGCTATGGAACCTAATAATTCTATTTTTAGTTATTATCTTGGAAACATTTATGTCGTAAGTTACTAAAAAAAATTTTTCCAAAATAAAATTTTACTTTCTTAAAGTGAATTTATTAAAGCATTATTTCTCTACTTTAAAAAAGCTAATATTTTTGAACAGAATTTAAATTTCTGACTTTTATTTTATCAAATCTGTTTCGATATCAATTTTTTAATTTATTATACAATTTTCTAATAACAGGTAAAAAATAAAGATGAAAAAATTTTTTCAAAAATTTTCGAATTTCTTTATTGATTTTGTTAAAGTTCTGTTGGCTCATTTTTTTATAAATATTTTTAAGAATAAGTTCACTTACAATTTATAAAAACATTATTAATTGGTAATTAATTAAGTTTTTTCCAAGACTTTAGGAGATCTGAATTCAGCATATGAATGGTATGACAAAGCCGTACGTTTAGACTCAGAATTTAGGCAAGCTTTACTCAAAAAACACGCTGTCATGTGTCATATCAAATTGGAAGAGTATCTCGAGGACCAACATGAGTATTATAAATTTTTTATCGATTATTTTTTCTGTATTACGAAATTTTGCAAAAATATTTTAAGTAAAAATAGAATTTCAAATTTTAGATTCAAATTGGTACTGCCAACAATTTAAGTGTTGAGCAAACTTTTAAGATAGACAAATATGTTCAGGGTTTTTTTTGAATGCAAATAGAAATATAAAATTAAGCATAAAAATCAGAAAAATAAATCAAACTAAAAATGGCAAATTTATTTCTTATTTTTAGGCTTAGACAAATTTATTTTTTGAAAAAAAAAATTTTAATTTTTTTAGGTGATAAAAATTTTCAAAAAAAAACCCTGAATATTTTTTAGTCAAAAATTTTTTTCAAAGACATACGTAGATTCACATTTAGGATGGGTCGAAAAATCAGGCCTATAAAGTTTTTGTTTACTTGAGCATACATTTAACAGCAAAAAATAAATATAGATCACCGGAGTCATAATTTACTGTAAATATTTGTTTTTTAACATCACACTAAAAGTCCGAAAACTTGGTTTTGGTGCCTCAAAAATAATTTGGCTATTCAGGTTTGAGATGATTGAAAAATGAAACCTAAGGAGTCATTAAGCCTTAAAATACCATTCAATTTTCAATGAATCTCGAGCCCAAAAAACAATTCTTATGGTGGCACTAAAGCCAAGTTTTCGAGCTTTTATTGCGGCGTTAAAAAAACAAATATTTACATTATTAAAAATTCACTTATGGTGTCAAAAATCTTATCAAAATTATTTTTCTAGTGGTTAGAAATTTTACAAAAAATCATTAAAACTTTACCTTTTACGCAGAAAAATATTTGGTATTAATTATTATTATTAAAATGATGAACCCACTCCAGAGACTTTATCTTGAAAAATTTTTGAAACATTAATTTTTTAAAATATCTTACCATAATCTCGCGATGCATCATATTATGGTTTAAATCAAAATTTGGATTCGATTGCAAGCATAAAAAATCTGTTTCAAATTTTTTTCGGATATACTTTTAGATACCTTGAAAAAACAACACTTGCTTAATCTTTTAAAAACAACAACGGGTTGTTTTTCATGAATCTTAAAAATTTTATCAGAAACTAACTTTCATACATCGTAAAGAGGGTCTAAAGATACAAAATTATATTTTTTTTTGATATTTGGAATGTTTTTTCATTTAATTTTTTAATATTTTGTAACTCAGAGAAGACACCCTCAAAAAATTTTCATAGAAAACCACACAGTCTGATAAATCTCTTCAAATATTATATTAAATTTTATCTAGCATTTACGGTTTTTGACAAATTTGACAAAAAATATGATTGGTAGGTGACAGCTCATAGCTCCTGGCAAATACGAGTATAAATAACCCAAACCAAACATAGAATTCAGGTAACAAAAATAATTTAAAAATTTAAATTGGTAATTTCACATAATCTTAGGTAAATTATCATGATTTTTCAGAAATTTACGTAATTTTACCATTTTTAACTTTCCTTCCAAATTCGACTAAACAAGATTTTCCTTTGGCTCTTTTTTTTACAATCAGCCTTATCCTATATCCCAAATAATTTAAATATAAAATTGATAAAACGTTTATTGTGACGGGTACTTAATCACCGGTCCATTTTTTTGGGGAAAAAAAAAACCTTTTTTATTTTAAAAATTATCGCGGAAAAAGTATCTCTCCCTAACCGAAATTTATAATTATGAGTTACGATATAAGATTTAAAAACCTTTTAAAAATTTCTGATTCAAGTAGTTGAAAATTTGTAGCTATACTGATGACCAAAATTGACTTTATTTTTGTTTGAATCGCTAAATAGAAACATTAAATGTATTAAGAAAATCACCATTCTTTTTAACCTTAATTTACCATTTTTACTAATAAGGAAAATTAATTTTTTTTAATTTTTCTAAGTAATTTACAGAAAAAGTTAGATGAACTAAAAGATTATCAATCTTATTCGGACGAATGGTTTCACTTAAATAGCAAAATAGAATTGGAAAAATCAAGTTCAAATCGTAAAGAAATAACAACGAGTATTTACAATAATCTATTGTATAATACCATTAGTAAAATATGCTCATGGAATAATGATAATAATAATAATATGGAATGCAAAAATCTACAAGTAAAATAATTTATTCCGAATATTTTTTGTAAAAAAATAAAAACCTTATTTTATTTTGATTCTTAAGATTCACTATTCGTATTTTCCATTTAATAATCAAACTCTAATACAAAAATTAGAAAATTCTAATTTATTCCAAAATGAAAACACACAATCAACATTATTATCATCATCAGACTCAAAACCAGAGGTGCCTTTACTTATACAAAACGAAAAATCTATTCAAACTAGTATTAAACCTCCAACAACTAGAGATTTCTTACTATCTAATTTTACTTGAAATAAATACAATTATAATAAAGATTATGTTCTTTTTTTTTTTTCTTTTTGAATAATTTTTTGTGTTTCGAAATAAATTTATTTCTTTAAATTGAACCAATAGAAATTGTTGATTCTTTGATTCCTAAAGAAAAATATCTTATCTCAAGATTAATTAATTTGAAAAATTCCTCTTCAATACGCTTTTTTACCTTAATATAAATAGACTTAGCAAACAAATTTCAGTTCAAAATCAAACTCAAATAATATAAAAAAAAATATATTTTTATATTTTATTCTTTTTAGTTTAGTTTTGTTTTGCGTGGATTTATCTTTGATTCGATTGGTTTATTGCTTTAATCTATATTGTATTCAAGAATCGAATCGCAGGGTTAAACATAATTATCTATCTATTTTGGCTTTGATTATTATTCCCTTAAATAAACTTGAAATTATATTTTAGTTTTTTCTACATAAAGAATATTGTTTTTTTCTTTTCTAGAAATTTTTTCAAGTTATAACTAAAAAAAAATATAAAAATGGTTGAGGATAAAGCATTGACTGAAGAGGAAAAGAAATTACGCAAGAAACAAGAAAGAGAGCGTAAACGTCAAGAGGCTCGTGACAATGCCGAAAAGAAGAAGCGTTTCGGTTTGACACCGGAGAAAAAGCGCAAATTGAAATTGTTGATCATGAAAAAAGCCACTGAGGACTTGAAAAATGAAGCCGAAAAGAAAATGGCTGCCAAAAAGAACTACTTGGATCAAAAAGTCAAGCCTTTACAAGAAATGAGTCACTTAAACGAAGCTCAATTGGTCTCCATATGCCGTGATTTACACAAACAAATCACCGATCAAGAAGAGGCCAGATACGATTTGGAAATGAAAATTATCAAACAAGATTATGAGATCAATGAGTTGACTATTAAAGTCAATGATATTAAGGGTAAATTTATTAAACCAGCCCTCAAAAAAGTCAACAAGACTCAAAGCAAGTAAGAATCAAATTTATTTTCAACAAAAAAAATTTATTTGAAAAATTAAATTTTTTTCTGTAAGATTTGCCAAATTGGAAAAATTGGAAAATGCTGGTGCTGATTTCAGAGC
Organism: Brachionus calyciflorus; assembly: GCA_002922825.1. NCBI lineage: Eukaryota > Metazoa > Rotifera > Eurotatoria > Ploima > Brachionidae > Brachionus > Brachionus calyciflorus. The sequence continues at coordinate 225,316 of NTPY01000937.1, read as the reverse complement.
TAATCTCAAATCAACTGGTAAAGACAAATTCGCCTTGGAGACTAAAGAAGAAGAGGAAAAGGTCAACTTTAGAGATCAATTAAAATCAGCCAAAGAAAGAGAAGACGACAGAGACGAATAGATCAATGCCATAAAGCTTATTCTCTTCTTTTAAGTTTTTTTTTTTCTTTTTCTTCTTCTAACGTAATATTGTTTGCATCTTAGGATTTAATAATAATTATGCATAAAATTTATATTTTAAAAACACACACTAAAAATAAATTTAAATAAAATTTAAGCTATTTATTTAAAAAAAAAACTTTTTTTTTTTCAAATTTTTATTTATTATATTAAAATGATAGTAATAATAACACAAACATTTAAACAATAACAACTCTTTGAGCTTAAGCTTATTTTTATTATTATTATTTTATATTTATGGAAAAGAATCTCTTTATTATTATTAATTTAATTTTATTTTGAATAAAATCTGCTAATTACAAATACAAATAAAAGTAAATGAGTATTATATAGTATTTTCTCAACTTATCTTAGAGTAGATAGAAATAATTGATGGTATCAGATATTGATAAGCTTAACCTTTTAGACTTGATTATTATCTGTTTAAAAAGGCATTTTATTTATTTATATAATATCTAGAAAAAATTTTAATAAACTCTTTCTTTTTATAAAGCTTGAATTGAAGCATTAAAAATGCCAATAGAAAAATTAAAGAAACTAACGCTAAAAATTCTAAAATATATAATAGCTTTTAATCAATCAAGATAAGGAATACAAAAAATGATGAAACAAATATAAAAAAACTATAAAATTTAGTGTAATTATGAATAATATACAGTGTTGATATGATAATTGGAATTTACCAAATCTTACGTAAATTCTCTAAAAAAAAGGAAAATTGAAAAAGTCCAAAAAAAACAAAATTTCGAATTTTTCGAGGATTTTTTTAAGTAAAAATTTTAGAAAAAATGATACATTTCTGAAATAAGTTGAAAACTTTTAAAAACAAATCTTAAGACGTCTTAAACAACTCTTAAGCAAGTTTCAAAACAAAAAAATAGTCCTCTTAAGAATGTTTTTCGGAAAAATTTCTTAAGCATTTTTTGACAGACCCTCTAAAGCAGAAAATTAATAATTTATTCTCATTTTCATTTTTGAGAATTTCGTCTAATCATAATCCTAAGTCAAATTCTAAGCAAAAATATCGTCTAAAACATCTTTAAACATTACTCTTTGACTGCTTAAAATCTCCTAAGACGCTCTTGAAAAACATCTTAAACAGACTGTCAACTTATTTCAGAAATGTACTGTAAAAATGTGTAAATTATTTTTAGAAGGATATGATTAGTGACTGAGTTATAAATATGTCAAAAACCGAATAAAACTTAATTTTTCAAAAAAAAAAATTTTTAAGGTGCCTCAATAGTTAGAGTTTTGGTGTTTTCAAAATTTAACAACTCCTCTAAGTAATAAGACATTTTAAGTCAAACTTATTTATTTAGTAGTAACTTATAATCTAAGTAGTCTCTATAAAACCTAGTAGGGATTTACAAAGCATCATTTTATAAACATGAATAAAAAGTTGTCGAAGTTTCAATTTTTACTTTTTTCGGAGGATTTTCTTTTAAAAATTTAATTTACTTGGTTAATTTTTTTAAGATAACATAAGAATCTTAAAACCCCTACCAAGTATGATCAAGAATTAAAAGTTCCATAAGAAAAAAGAAAGTTGGATTTTATTATACTATAATTAATAGAGTTCTTAGATTTTTTGTCAACTAGGGTTTATGATTTGGGGCACCTTAAAATAATGCAATAAAAAATCGAAAATTTACTATATTTTACATAAAACTAGGTAAATTTTAATGAACATATCAACACTGTACATTACTGATATATTCATTTGATATCTCCAGATTTTCGGTGAATTCACTAAAATTCCAGAGGTATAGACAATGAAATTTATAAAAATAAACAATATCCTTTTTCAAGACTAAGGCACCTTACCACAAAAAGATAAAGAATTTATTTTATTCCCCTTACCCTCAAAAAGAGTGTACTTTTTATCCTTTTTCAGTTAGACTCCCCTTACTGTGAAAAAGAATGTACTTTTTATCCCTTTTCACTTAGATTATTTTTCAATAACTTAGAAACGTTTTGAAAATGAATCTCTACCGAGTGATAGAACTTCGAAAACCTCTGAATCTTTAGATAAATTTAATATTTTATTGTGGTCTCCCACGTTTTGTGACCAAGTAGTCACAAAAAATGTGACGAATATAGCTTTGCTCATACCAAGCATTGGTCATCAAAATGTGACCATCGAAATATGTAACCAATATTTCTTGAAACATTTTTAGACCTTGGTCACATAATGAATTAGACTGGTCAAAAAATTATTGGTCACAAATATGAAATTACAAAAAGTTAAAAATCTGATTTAATCCTATATTCAGGGGCGTAGTCAGGATTTTTCGAATGGGGGGGCTCCAAAATTTTTTAAAAAATTTTGATTGTTTAAGCCACACAAAATACACGAATATTTATTTTCAAAAAATTTTAGTCACCTATTTTTCAAAAAACAAAAAGTCTATCATTTAAGAAATAAAACCTAAATTATAACCAACTTGTCAACATTTCCTTTCTCAACTCTTGCACGTACCTTCTTTTTCTTTCTAATTCTTTCCTCACTTTGTCCTTTCCTTTCCATTAAAAAAAATCAATTAAATCAATGTATTTTTTATTATTTAACTGAGAAAATAAAGAAAAGGTTGAGGAAAAAAAGATAAAAGAGAAACAATATCGGCACAAAAGTTGTCTCTTATCATCACAAAGAATGCAAATCAAGGGCAAAACTTTTAAACACAGAAAACTATCAAAATCCAAATCCATAAAATAATATATATTAGGTAAAACCTATTATTATCGGACTTTCTTAGATCACCAAATCCTTGAATTAAAAACTCTAGACAAAAAGTTTCTTTTATGTAAATGTGTCGTCAATCTTAAACACCGTATCCGTATCTCATGCTATTTTCAGTAATTCATATTTTAAAAATGTTTGGTTACGGTGACTGTCAAAATTTAGAGACGGTTTAACAATTTTATCATAAACTTTTGCTTCATTTTTATAAATAATTTTAAACAAACAGATGACTAAAGAGAGAAATTCTTTGGAATTTTTCGGCTCTGTACAGTAAATTTCAATTCGTCATTTCATTTCATGCAAAATGTTATAAAATTTGAGCGAAAAGTGATAAAATTATTCTGTAAATTGCTACAAAGTGTAACAATTTTGCTACACCCAAAAATATAGGCCTGCAAAAAT
>NTPY01000937.1:182644-218183 GCA_002922825.1 Brachionus calyciflorus | reverse complement strand
TGCACTAAAATCCCTCTGATGTTAAGTCTACATTAGCTAAAAATTAGTAATTTTATGTGACACCAATATTTAGTCGATATTCTTTGATGTAGCATTAGAAATAGAGTTGACTGGGACTTTCGAATTCCGACTTCAAATTCGGGTTCTCCGTCCCAGAAATTAGTTTTTCTATTCTAATCTACAAGATGATAGATGAGAAATATTTTTATTTCGATTGGTAATGGGCAGAGATCACGTACTTGAGCACCAAGATTTAGGAAAATAAATTGAACATTAATAAAAAAAATAAAACAAAAAAATAAAAAATTAATCCGATGTATCCTAACAAGACGGAATTTTAAAACCTAAACATATTCCTTGTATTTGGCATATACATCACATTTTATAGCTCGCGCTTTTTTTGTCAAACTAAAATTTTAAGAAAAACAATGCCATTTTTAATAAATTCAGAAAATTATTCGATATTTTTTCTTTAACTCTTTAAAAATATTTAAGAATCTGAGCTATTTTTCGATTTTCTAAAAATTTTCAAAAGAAACCGTATTAATTTGCAAAGAAACTCGGCATTTAAATTCAAAACTTCGAGTTTTAGAATCCTTATAAAAAACGCACCCGGTAGCGGTTTCCGTATTTTTGAATATTTTCAAACTTTTAAAATTGCATATGGAATAGCGTCAAAAAGCTATAAAATGATACCCTAAAAGTATACTAAGCTAATTTTGAAAATAATTTTTTTGATAATTTTATATTTATTAGAACAGCTCACTCACTACGCACACCCTTTATTTTCCAACGCACTTCCACTTTTTTTCACGTCATCGTTGTCTTAATAAATATAAAATTATCAAAAAAAATTACTTTCAAAATTAATTCTAATTTTATTGGGTTGGGTTTTTTCTAGTATATCTCTGAGACTTTTGAGTAGAATTTTTACACCAGGATACCTTAGAGCTTAGTGTCACAAACATTAACGATGGAGGAACAACCGATTTCACCAAATTTGGATTGATATGAGACCAATAATTTCTGATAGTATCGGGTTCTTATGATGAGTATAAAATTTTTTATTTAAAAAAATTTAAGTTAAATTAATATATTATATTTAGTGAAATATATTTCTTTGAATCAAGATATGGCAAATTTCTAGAATAGTATTTTTTCAAAGCTAAAAGGATAAGCTTTTAGGATCTATAAAGAACATATAATTTGCACTTTTATTTTTTGAATTATTTTGAAGTAAAAATTATTGAAATATTATTTATTGAATATTGTTGAAAATAGCCTAAATCTCTCATTTTAACGACCCTTACCGTCAACCCAAAACTTAAAACTGCTTTTCTAAGTCTAATTTACTTTTAATTAAATGTTTTTTCTTATTTAAATACTCAATCTTTTTTCAGATTTAATCTATAAAAACTTTCTTTTTCCAAATTATTATATTCTAAAAAAACTAAGCAAAATATCGGTTTGTTGAGCCTTCTGGATTATTTTTTTAGCTCAATAAATTTCTATTAGTTAATTTTAGTATTTTGTGTCTTAAAATATTAAAATTTTCCGATAAAAAAAAGATATAGAGAAAAACATATTAGGAATTATTACATCCGTTGTTAATCAGGATGGAGTTATTCTGATTAAGACCCAAATTTTACAAAAGATTGGTAAAAAATTGTTTTTAGAAATTTATTTAGCTAAAAAAATAATCCAGGTGGGTCAACAAAACATTATGACTCACCCGTTACAATAATAACTTTATCACTTTTCATTCAAAAGTTATAACAATTTGATTGAATTGAAATGACGAATTCAAATTTACTTAACAGAGCCATTTAAACTAAGAAAAAAAAGGATAATAGCAAATCTTTACAAATTAATTAAAATTTCTTAAATATGTAACTACTCGATATTCTTTATTTTTTTTTTGCGTAGAATTTTGAATCTTCTCAGAGGCTCAATCTTAAGAAGAAGATATATCATATTTTAAATATGAAGCTGAGCATTTTAATCTTTTAGTCAATCAAAAATTTTGATTGACTGACAAAAAAATGTTTTTACTGGTCGCCGATGGACTCGGGCCAGTAATTTTTTATTATTCAAAAAGTGGAAAAGTTGAAAAAATAAAATAAAACGACAACTATTTATAGGCGTTCGCACTACGGAATAGCGTATGATTGGCTACGCCAGAGAAGTGCTCCCGATCGTGAGGGAGCGTCCGCTGGGTTAGCAGCGGATTCGACGTAGTGAACGCTGATGTTGAACAATATATTTGGGAACGTTTTTTCGAGGTGTTTTTTATTAAAAAAAAAAACACTTCTAAAATTCTTGAACCTTTACATAATAATAGATCAGAAAATAAAGGACTGGTTGATTCAGTCAAATATATTTTTTATCAAATTGATATCTTAAAAAGAAATAATTTAACGTTTTATTTTCTTTATGATAATTTAAATTTAATACTAAAACCTGAAATAACTTAATTTTTTTTACTTAATTCTATTTGAAACTAAATTTATTTTTAGAATTCTATTTGGATAGTCAATTTTATAAACAATTTTTGTATTCTTTTTTATTTCTATTTTTATAACTTTTTAAATTTTTTTTTATTGCCTATGAGGCTGAAACAAATAAATAAATAATGTCGTTTTTTTACCTTTTTTTCTAGTGTTTTTTTTGCGATAAAACGCTCACACTTGACCCCAAAAAAGGTAGAAAAACTCTAAAGAAACAGTCAAAAACAGCGTTTAAACAGTGTTTTTTTTTTCCTGTTTTATTTTCCTCTGATACTTAGAAAAGTCTAAATACCTAGAGTTGTATTTAAAGTCCTCTCTCCGATACTGAAATTCTATTATTAAAATACTCTTTAAGTGTGGTCATACAATTAAAATTTTCTCTATAATTTAGTTCCTTAAATGACACATTTGGAAAAATAAAAATTCAACAAAGAAATGTAAAGCTAGAATTGTCATTATTTCAAAAATAAAAAACTATCAGATCTTATACATACATCGAATAAATTTTATTATTATAAATTAGAAAAAAATCTAATTAAAATTCTAAATTCGTGTTTTTTTTTTCTTTTATATATTGAAATTTTCCTATAACTGTGCAAATAAATTTCATTTTAAACTCAAGCAAAAAGAAAAGAAGAAAATTCATTAAAAAAATAAGTATTTAGTTATCTTATAAAGAGACGAATTTTTTTCTTATTTAAAAAAAATGACACAATACTTGCCACCATACTTGTTGGCATTATTTGCACCCAGAGATCCTGTACCCTATTTGCCTCCAGCTGATAAATTACCACATGAAAAAAAGCGTCAACCATACACTGGTCTAGCTGACTTTCTCGATCAATTCGAAGAGCCAGAAGAGACACCACCACCAGTTAAACTAGAGAGTCTAGAAGAAAAACTCGAGCGCAAACGACGTGAAAAAGCCGAGCAAAATGCTTATAAAATCGAACAGGGTTTAGCCATGTGGAATCCTAAAGACAATCCGGACGCTACTTTTGACCCTTACAAAACTCTCTTTGTAGCTAGAATTAACTACGATACATCCGAGTCTAAACTCAGAAGAGAATTTGAAGCATATGGAAAAATTAAACAAGTATTTTTTCAATCACAAATCAAATTCTCTTTCAATAAAAAATAATTTTTCTTTTTAAGATTAAACTAATTCACGATGTAAAAACAGGTAAACCAAGAGGCTATGCGTTTATAGAATACGAAGAAGAGAATTCAATGCATGGTAAGTTTATTTATTTATTTTTTTAATTTTAAAATTGGTTCAAAAATGTTGGCAAAAAGCGATCATTTTCTATATTTCGAGTAAGTTAGGTAAGTGTTATAATATTATACAATAAATAATAATAATTTACAAAGAGTTGATTTTTGTTGAAGAATTAAAAATTTAGAGAAAAAAAAAAGGTAAACTTTTATTTTACTTTTTTTTTTGGTCTTATTTCGAAGAGTTTTGAGAAGAAATGGGTTAGGGTTAGCCTAGTACTTGATATAAACAGCTTGAGTTTACAAATAATAAAAAAATAATTGAAAAGGTAAAATATCTTTCATTTATTATTTTGTAGATTTTTTTTAAATAATTTTATTTAAGCAAATTTTTAATCTTTTTTATATATGGACTATTGGTTAACAATTTTTTTTCTACAAATTTTTTAAACACTGATATACAAAAGCATTGAAATACGACACAACTTTTAAATTAAAGCAAGCCAACTAGTAGCAAATCAAATTAATAAAAGGTTATTTTTAATACGATTCATTCAGAAAAGGAATTTAAAAGACGAAGCGAATTAACAAAAAAATTGCTTTTTTATTTTAAAAATACAAATTTAAAATCATCTCTTCAATTAGATATCTATTTAGCATCTCTCCGACTCAAGAAAAAGTTGGTTCTTCTGATGCGTCAAATAACAGTATACTGCACTTGCCTCGAAAAAGTAACGTTACCAAAAAGATATTTTTTCCGCGATTAACTTAAATATCAAAAAAATATTTTTTCGGTAACTGTAATGGCAATGCCACTTTTTCTAGGCAAGTGCTGTATTTGCTTGATTTATCAAACTCGGAAGTTAACTTATTTAATTAATTACGCCTTGTTAGAAAACTTCCTGGTCATCCTTGCTTAATTGATCAGTAAATTGTAGATGACTTGATTGATTCGTTTGCTGGACAAATTGTTGAAAACGAAAGTTACTTTATTTTCAGTCATTTTGAAAAATATCTTAGCCAAAGTCAAGTCGTTTAAGCACTTTAAAGCCAAAATATGAAAATTTTTTAATCTTTTTTTTTGTCTTATTAACTTTTGTTCTCGTCATAAGAAGTAGCTGAAGCTTTTTTTTAAATTCATTTCAACACAAATTCTTAGAACTTGACTCAAACCCTCTGAAAAATATCAAAATAAACCAACTGAGAAAAACAGACCTTCTGACGAAAATAAAACTTTATATGACCGAAAAAAGGATTAAAAAAGTTTCAAATTTTGGCTTTTTTTCATCAATTTTTGGGCTAATTTTTTTAAAAAATCGCTTATTTTAAAATCAATTTTACTGTTAGAATTAATTCTATTTTATAATAGATCTAAATTTTTTATTTTTTTTTATTTTAAGTTAACTCTAGAATTTTTTTGATTTTTCTAAATTTTCTTTAGAATAAAAGCGGACTTTTCGATAGAAAAAAAAAAAACAATGTTTGGCTTTAATCTTAGTATAAAGGCAGCATCTTGGTATAATTTTAAAATAATAATAGAAAATTGTTATAGCATGGTTTCGATGGTAATAAATCCATATAAAGCAAAATTAAATTTTAATCATAATGCTTAGATTAGTCCTTAATTTTGTGGAAAAAAGCATTGCTTTGACTTGTAAAAAAATATTTACGCAAGTAAAAGTCAAACTTTGACTTGACTATTGACCAGCTCTAAATTATATGCATCATTATTTAGGCATTCATTTTACCTAAAAATTAAAAATCTAGTTATTTTCAAATAACATCATTTTCGTTTTTTTTGGATCTATTTACAAAAATCATTAAAAAAAAATAGGGAATTTTGAATACTCAAAATGATTCTCCTCGTGTAAAAAACATAATGTATTTAACTGAGAAATTTAATAATAGAAAATCATTTTTTTCACCAAGTGAAAATGGAAACTTGAATAAAATCAAATGAGCTTGATACCAGCTTAATTTATTTCTTGCAAAAAATTCTTCGCCTATTATTCAAAAGTTAGATAATAACCATCAAAGTTAAGCTTTTATTTTTAATTTAAATAAAAAAACCAATAAAAAGATTTATTTTAAAATATTATATTTCAACATTTTGATCATGTGAATGTAAGTCATCTTGAATCGATACATAGTATTATAGACACCCTTTTGCTTAAATAAAAAAATTTCAAATTTTTTAAAATTTGTTTTATATATAAATATAGCGGCTTATAAGAGAGCTGATGGAAAAAAAATAGACGGACGTCGTGTTGTAGTCGACATTGAACGTGGTCGTACTATAAAAGGATGGAAACCAAGGCGTCTTGGTGGTGGCAAAGGTGGACGAAAAAGCTATTTTGATCCAATGTTAATAGATAGGATAAACGAGCATGAAGTGGATAAAAGCGAGGATAGAAAAACACGAGACCGTGATAGAGATCGTGAAAAGGACCGTGATAGAGAACGAGACAGAGATCGAGAGAGGAAACGAAGTAAAAGCCGCTCGAGAAGCCGTGAAAGAAAAAAGCGTTCAAAATCCAAAGACAGACATAGAAGTCGAAGTAAAGAGCGTGCAAAAAAGTCAAGAAGATCGAGATCGCGAGATGGTAAGTCAAAAAAACGCTCGAGATCACGTGATAAAAACAGAAATAAATCAGAAAAAGGTGAATACCTAAATGGTGATGCTGATATCACAATGAATACAAATGGTAATGGTACATCGAATGGCACCGAATATGGTGAAATTGTTTGAGCATACCAAGCGAAACCAAAAAAAAAAAAACTATTCTAATTTTGGAAAGATTTAGAAAATGTTCATTTTGTTGATTTATATAAATATTTTTTTAAGTTATTTTTTTTGTTGTTTTTTTTTTTTGTTGGGTGTTTCTAAGTACATAAAGTGGTCTATTAAAATAAATTGATCAGCTTTTATTATTATTATTATTATTATTACTATTATTAAATTTTTTTGTTAAATAAAAAATTTTTTTGTTATTGATTTAAAAAACTTAATCTTAAAAAAAAAATTAAAAACTTGAAATTTTTTTTTTCAAATTTTAAATAAAATAAAATAAAATTATTAAAAAATAAAACAAGTTTAAAATCAAATTTTTTTAAAAATTTATTAATAAAAAATAATTTTTTTCTGCTTTTTTTTCTACTCCAATTCTTATTCTTATTTGATTGCATGGAACCAGCCTCACATTAATTAGAAAAGAATAAGAATTAGATTCGGAAAAAAATTGGAAAATTTTCTAATTTATAAAGGCCTTAATAAATTATTTACAAATTAAAATACATTAGAAAAAAAAAGGATTCACTGAGTTTGGGACATTAGCAGGGTTTCAAAATGAGCCATTTAGTAAAAGTATCTGTAGCCATATGAGTAAACTGGAGCATAACCATAACCATATAAGAAAGCCATTTTGGATTGTTTTTGTTGATTTGAATTGAGAAATTTAAATTTTTTCTTTAAGAAAATCTGATGATTTTTTTGAGAAAATCGGCTTGCTATTTATAGTTATTCGCCTTGTTCTTCGAAGTGGTTAATTAGCCTAGAATATACCTAGAATATTCCCAATTGATAAGATTCAATTATTTTTTAATATGTATTATTTAATTAATTAACTACTCTTATTAAAAAGAATTAAAATTCTTTTATGGAAAGTTCCATAATTATTCTTGGTGTAGGGAAAATATGTTTTAGAAAATTTTTTTATACTAAGAAAGGTATGTAAAATAGAAATTATCTGTTTTGATTTTATGTCTCTGTAAAAAATTGGGCGGTGATAAAATTATTCTGTAAATTGCTATAAAGTGCAACAAATTTGTTGCATTCAAAAATATCGGTCTAGTTTCCCATTCAATATTTAAAGCATTTAGAATGATTTAAAATTTGAATTTATTGTACAAAGCTAAGTTTTAAATATTAATTTAAAATTTTTCAAAATTGTATCTTTCCCATTTTTAAAAGTCAAAAGGTCTATGAATTCATTTAAGTTATAAAATCAATGGGTAAAAATCTGAAACCTTAGTTTTGTACCATGGTATAACTAACGGAATTCTGAATTTATAAATTTCACAGAATATTTTCACATTAAAATATGGATGTTAAAATTTATCTATGTTAAAGTTTGCACAAAAAGTTATTGAATATTTTTGTACTAAATTTATTCTGAAAATATTCTGCAAAATGCATAAAAGCAGAATAATTTTACAGAAGTAAAATTTAGATGATACAAACTTTGTATCAGGTGTCTGATATTTGCACAAAAAATTGCAAAGTCTGCAAAAAATTGTTAAATTTTAATTGCCTATTTAATTTTAGGCTTTTTTTAATGTTGTCTAAATTTTTAAAAGAGAATTTAGCATTCAAATAATGCAGTAAAAAATGGCAACTTTTTTTTCAATTAGATTTTTTATTAATTTTTATTTTTTTTAGTTTTGCAATAGTTTACTACCGTAAACACTCGATAGATATACCATGGTACAAATCTGAAATTTTAGATTTGTACCCACGATTTTATTTTTGCAATCAAGTCTTTGGTCCAAAAAAAGGGATGGTACAATTTCGAAAATGTACCGGTACAATCATCGAGTGTTTACGGTATTTAAAAATGCATTTTTTGAAAACGCAATTTAAATAAAAAAAGTTTAATAGAAAAAAAAAGTAGCCAAATACAAAAATTTAAAACTTTTTCATATATACAGCACTTGCTTTGAAATAAAGGCGTGAGTGTTACCGTTACCATAAGTGTTAGTTAAATTTGTGATATTTCTTAGTAATTTCTGTTTAAATTATAAGAGGCTAACTTTTTATGAAGAAAATGAGCTTTCTTTTTTGCTGAAAAAATGTGCAAAAAATATTTCCAAAATATGGTAAATTTTCGTTTAAAAATATCAAATTTGGCTCACGGTAACGCTCACGCCTTTTTTTCGAAGCAAGTGCTGTATCATATAAGTTCAGCTGTTATTCTGACATTTTTTTAATCTTTGTTTAAAACATGGATCTTCATTTTTCTGAAAGACCTGTCCTAGAAAGGCTTAAAACAACTCTGCCCAATTCCGACCTCTAATTTTCTCGGTCAAAATTTTACGAGCTTTCAATTTTACGACACTTTCTTTTAAATTTCAAAAATTTTTTGTATTCTTAATGTAATTTTTATGTATTACTTTTTTCTCACTGATGAAAATCTAGCCATTTTAATTTATTTTCTAATATTGAGCAAATTCGACTTTCCTTAATCAAGCATATTTTTTAAAGCAAATTTTTTCCCCTTTCATTTGAGTCCCTTACTGTTTTCATAGAACTAACAAAAAATTCAATATTTTCGACTAAACATTAGAAACCTTTTATCTAATAGGTTTCTTTTATCTAATCCCACTAGATAGTTCATGAGAAAAATATTTTGGTCAATTATACCTATTTTTTTAATTAGTGATTATAAACCTACAAATTTGGCTAAAGTTGCTTATTCCAATAAAAAGATATATTTCATAAACCCAAAAACCTCAGTTTTTAACCTTTTTTTATTATAACTTTTGAACGGAACGTCGCTTTTTCGTGATTTTAGTATCATTAAAATCCTCATTAAATTATCTTTCTAGTGGTATATAATGGATATTGTAATAAGATGAAATGAGCGAGGACATTTTTTGAGTTTCTAGGCGGTCGTTGTCATTCATGCCTATCCAACAGTAAAATTGCTTTTCTTTAGTCCAATATTTTTTTTTAAACTAGACATGGTACTCTACATATGGATAAATTTTTTTTGAATTTGAACCATCCTATCATATTTTTTTATTTACTTAATACTTCGGACAAGCTTTATTGAGTTGTTGATTTTTTATCTCTTTATTCAATTTCTTAATTCAATTTGCTCTAAAGAATTAATTTATTAAGTAATTGTCAAAAAGCTAAGATTATAGTCTTGTGTGAAAGCTCAGACAATTTTATCCAAGAAAATATGCTGTCAGAGCAAGTCCGCTTCTATTTTGACTCGGGTTGTATTGGTCAGCAATTCTTTTTTAGAACAGAACCGTGTTTTAATAACAATCTAATCTAGGACTCTTTTTAACGAGAGTTATTGACGAGGCAATTTCAGCCTGTAAATATTATCTAATAAAAAAATAGATCAATTTTTTTTCGACTAAAATCCAAAAAATTGTTTAGCTTATCAATCATATGTGAATTTTTTCATAGTGCATACATTTCATAGTGATTATTCATTTCACAGTGTGCGTAAAACACGCTTATGTAAAAATTAATTAAGAAGAAGAAAATAAATTCAATTTATCGATTATTTGAGAATAAAAAATAGTTTTCGTTAAATAAAATGTGTAATTTAGTTGTGTCAAAACTACATCATTAAGTGAGTCTCAAATGTGGAGATGAATCGCATGAAACCAAAATATGCAAAAAAAACTCGAATGATTGCATCTGTTTACATTGCGGTAAAAAACATTTTAGCTTTAGTAGAACATGTCCTATTATCAAAAATGAATACAAGAATTGTAACAAAGCGTATGCTAAAATACTAAGTAGAAATAAAATATCAAATGCCGCACTTGATAAACTGTTTAAAGATGAAGAACTCGAAAGGGATAAAGATACCAATGTGAGTAGTAAAGCCATGAAAGATATGATCGAGAAAATGAATAATAGAGTAGACGAGTTGTCCGAAGAAGTCAAGAGGCACAGTGGAAAATTAAATTCACATAATGAAGAAATAGAAGTTATATCTCACTTGGTCGTAAAACATGATGAAAATATAAATGTTCTCAGCGAAAAAAACAGAGAATTTGAGGAAAGAATGATAGCAAACTCCAAATTTATCGAACAGAACTTTGAATCGATGAAAGATTTACTAAAAGGGCTAGTTAAAGACAAACAATTCACACAAACGCAAACTATTGATGAAATTAGAAATAGTATTGGAAAAAAAGATACAACAGATAACTCAATAAATAAACCAACACTAAATAAAATTGTTTTAACAACACCTTTTAAAACAGCCACGACAAGTAACAATTAAACACCTGGCGTACCTCTAGTTTCCCGCTTAAAAGAATTACTAAATAACAATAAAAACTAGCAAATATTGAACCAGACGATTCCAAACACTATTCAATACCATAATCAGATTAAATTTGTTACGCTAAATTGTAATGGACTTAAAAATAATATCATTTATGTCAAAAAACTTCAACAAGAATATGATATTATTTTTTTACAAGAGATTTGGTGTACTGATCGATCAGAAATGATATTATTGGTCATGAAAAAAATTACAAGATATATTTTTTTTCAAGTATGGTAACTGGAATAGGTGTCAAAAAAGGGAGAAAATATGGTGGAATCGGCTGGTTAATTAACAAGAACATTGGGCGACACAATGTTATATTTTTAAATGATAGAATTACGATTTTGAAATTTGGTAATTTTGCTTTAATTGGAGTATATTTAACATTTAACGATAATACACTAGAGAATAGGCAAATAAAAAAACAAGAATTTGAAACATTATCATTCAACAAATCTCTATGAAAATGCACGTGGAAGTCATAAAATAGTAATCTTTGGTGATTTTAATTGTGACATTAAAAGGCTTAAAATTAATGATAAAATAATGTACAATTGGCTTTCAACGAATAAATTGATTTGTATTGATTATAATTGCCTAGAAAATAATGCTTATACATATTTTAAGAATGATATAACAAGCTGGATTGATCATATAGTATCAAATGAAAATGATAATGTTAAAAATATTAAAGTTTTGTCATCAAAATGGAATTGTGGTGATCATTTAGCAATAACAGGAACTATTGAGACTGCATCAACTGTCGAAAAAAATCAATTTGAAAATAAAAGACAAACTAAATCTCGAATAATATGGAATGAAAAGTCCAAAAGAATATATTATGAAAAATTACAATTATTATTAAACGAACTTAGTGACTCTCTTCCAGCAAAACATTTTCAAGATAACAAACTTCTTCTTTCCAGCTTGGAAAAACTTCTAGACAGATTAAATAATGCAATATTAGAATCAGCGAAAGAAATAACTGAAGAGAACTTGATAACTAAACATAAAATGAAAATAAATGGATGGTGGGATCTAGACATTAAAGTTTTATATAACGAATATTATAAAGCAAAAAAAGAATACAGAAATAACAGAACAACAATAAATCGAATCATGTACAAAAAAGCCAAAAAATCTTTTCGTATGAAACAAGAAGAGAACAAAATAAAGGCTGAAATTAAACAACTAAGCAGCATATAAATTTAATAAAAAACAGTTTCACCGAAAAGTTAACCTTTTTATTAGAAGATAAGCAAGAAACAACTATCGACATCGATACAGCAAGACACGAAATTTTCAAATTATTCAATGTTACTGAAGTTAAAAATCTTGAAACTGAGGCTAAAAGTAAAGAGAAACTAGAGGAATATTCGAAAGATTACTTCTCTAAAACCCACAATTTTACTATTACAGACGACAAACTAATCAAAATAATAAACAATCTTCAAAATAATTAGTCGCCTGGTCACAATGGTATTTCTCATGAAATGATCAAATATGGTTTAAGTCCAAAATTCATCAAAATATTAAAGCTTTTATACGAAAGTATTATTAATTATGATGTAATGCCAAAAAATTTTAACATTGGTCTAGTAAAACTTTTGGTAAAGGACATATCAAAAGATTGCAATGACTTCAATAACCTAAGACCGCTTACCATTTCAGAGAGTTGGGCAATTATTTTGGAAAATATTTTACTTGATGAACTTAATCGAACCTTTGATAATAAAAGTAATCAATTTGGCTTTAGACAAAAATCGTCGTGTTCTCACGCATTTTTTACTTTAAAAGAGTTGGCACTTTTTAATAAAAGACGCAAAAAAAGTACACATTTAGGTGTAATTGACGCAAGTAAAGCTTTCGACAAGTTTAATAGATTTAATCTCTGGTGTAAGCTAATAAACAGAGCTGAGCCTTTCATACTTAGAACTCTAATAAATTATTACTCGGTCTCAAAAGTTGTAATTGTAATCAATCTTGAAGTATCAAATATTTTTAATATTACAAGAGGCGTAAAACAAGGTGGACCACTAAGTCCATTCTTGTTCTCAGTATACATCGAGGAACTAGGCACAACACTAGACGAATCTGAGATAGGCATAACAATCGGCAATTTCACAATTAACAATATCCTCTATGCCGATGACATTATTTTAATAGCTAATGATGAGTTTGAATTGAACATCTTACTTAAAATAACAGAAGAATATGGACTCAAATATGAAATAAATTTTAATCAAAATAAAACAAATTTTATGATATTATTTGAGTATCTGCGTTCATGTCCGAGTATGCCAGTAATTTTCCAAGGCCTTGGATTGATGGGAAGTTAAATACCAACGCACATTTAAGCTCAAGAATAAAACTTTTCACTTTTGGGTATCACAACATGAAACGTTGCGGTATTCTTTGTAACTTATTGACCACAGACATAAAATTATGTTATTACAAGATGTACATTAGACCACTGTTATATTATGGACTTGTAAATCTATGTTCTAATCAAAAACAAATTAAGAGTTTACAAACATTAGAATCGACCCTGGTTAAAGGTATGTTTGGCTTAACAAAAAAAAGTAGAAGTACAAAACTCCTCATTGCATGTAAAATTGATACTGTTAGGTTTTTAAATCTAAAGAAAAAAGTAAGTTTTGCTAGTCGTTTGTTAGACTCTCATATCACCGCAAGATTGATAGATCAAATGGAAAGAATAGATAATTGCATAAAATTTGACAGGAAAAGTTTATTTAATGAATTGTGTATAATATCCGCAAAGAATGGTAGTTTTAAGGAAATGACTCTAGAAGGTATGAGATTGGTACACGTTTTAGAAATGAAAAATAAGTCGGATAAAGATGCCAATGAAGTTAGAAAAATAAAAGAAGCTTTAAAACTCTTAGGAAGTGAAAGGACATTAAAACTAAAGGAATTACTCGAAATAAATAGATTTTAATCTAGAAATAATAACAAACTTGTAGATATTTTTTGTTTATTTTAAGGTATTTTTTTATTATTGTTTATTTTTATACGAACAATTATAATGCTATAAGTCTTTTTTTTTTTTTTATTATTATGTAAATTTTATATATAAAAGTGAGGGTAGTCCATGATCGACTTACCATTAAACCCAATCGCCATTGTCGCGGCCTTTTTTTGATTAAATAAATAAATAAATAAATAAGCGAGTCTAGATATTCTAATATGCTTGCATCATTTGATATACAATATGATCTATCGACAATATTTTTGATCATTTTTTCTTTTAATTTAGAATTAGAAGATTTCTCGTATTGATCTCCTGCTATTAACTGGGTATATAAAATGTCAGTATTTTTTTGTTTCTGTCTAAATTGCTCTACCAATTTATTTACAGTTGGGTATTTACCAGCATCATTCTCAAAAGCCAAGCTTCTAAAGTATTGTTGGTACGCTGACGACCATCTAATACTTTATCATGATTCATCAATAAAAAATTGTATGACGGTTTATACAAACTATGAAAACTACACTTTGAAAGTATACACTATGAAAAAAATCACTATGAAATAAAAGTGACTATGAAATTGACTTTCACTATGAAAATTTGTATGCACTATGAAAAAATTCACTATGAAATGATATAGTGCCAATCATATAATAGTGAAAATAAAAATGAAAAATTTATAATTTGGAAAAACTTTATTAACAATTCGCGACGTTTCGATAAAACGAAGTTACCATTATCAAGCTGTTAATTTATCTAAAAGGAAATAATAGGAAAAAACAAGGAAAATTTGAAAATAAAATTAAAAATAAAAATAATAGAAAAAAAATTATAATATTTCAAATTTGAAACGTAAAATTATTAGTGGGGTATTTTTGCAATTTTATGTAATTGCAACCCTACTAAACGCTAGATTTTCGATGTTGCGGATACGCTTGAATAATGAGAGTTTTAATCTCGTAGTTAGACTGAGAGTTTAACTGTTTGTTAAGAGACGGTTTACGTTTAAGAATGTGTAACAATTCTTTGATTCGAAGCTTCATATCAGTATCAGCTTTATCGATGATTTCAATATTATCATAATCCATAGTGTGCCCAGTACTCGACTCATGTTGACAACAAGAGGATTCACTCGATTTTTTATGTTCACTAATTAAATACGAAAATATACGTTTGCATTTACCGATGTAGTTTGCCTCACAATTTTTGAATTTGATGTTATATACAACGAGCGACTTATCCTCATTCTTTTTGATGTTTTCTTTGAAGGGAAAATGACTCGAAATTGTTTTAGGTGTTTGGTATGCAACATTGAAATTCACCAATTGGAAATTGCTTACGACTAATTTTTTCAGTCTTCTTGCAAAATCCTCACATTTATTGTTGGAGTAAGGTAACACAATATACCTTTTTACTTCAATACTGCCTTCAATATTTTCTAATTGTTAAGGTTTTTTATTTTCAAAACGTTTAAACTCTTCCTCAATTATATCTTGAGGGTACTGATTCTTTAAAAGAATAGTTTTCAATTTCTGCTTTTCAGAAATGATATCATTTTTTTCACTACAAATAGCCTCAATTCGATTTAATAAACACGAAATTAAACCTATCTTGTATTTCCTAGCTGTAAGACTTTTTAGGTATACTCCTGTAAAGGTCTTTTTATGGTAAATAGTTGTTGTAAATTTACCTAAACTTCTTTTAACGGCAAAATAAAGTTTTATTACTATTACTATTTACAATTTAAAAAAAAAACTTTGCAAAATTTTATAATTTTTTTTCAAATAAAATAAAATAATGAAATTTTTATTGTGCATTTGCAAAAAAAAATTGAAAATAGTAAAAGTAATAAAACTTTATTTTGCCCTTTTAACCAAAGTGTCTAATAAGGGGAGTGTTTTATTACATTCATGTTCAGTAGTGAACTTAATATTAGGGTGCTGTTTATTCAAAAAATCTAGACAATTTTTAGCATTTCCCTTGATATTCAGGGTTGCGAAAATATCATCTATATATCTTTTCCAAAAACTAATACCTAATTTTTTAAGTTCAACCATATGTTTCTTCTCGAATTCGGACATAAAAATATTAGCAAACAAAGGTCCGAGTGGTGAGCCCATAGCTACACCATCTGTTTGATCAAAATATTCTCCATTAAATTGAAAATTTGACTCTTGGGTACACACAATAAGCAGATGTTTTAGCTCATCTCTTTTCAATCCATGGAAAAGAGTTCTACCCTCTTTGTAAGCAAGGTCTAGAATCTGTTCGATAGTCTCTAATGTTGGGACATTAGTGAACAGTGATTCGACATCAAAACTTAACATTTCGGAGTCTTCATTAGGGTCTAACTGGGACACTTTATTCACAAAATCAAATGTGTCTTTTAATATAAATTCATTATCATCCAATAATGGTTTTAAAATTTCGTCTAAATACTTAGCCAGCTTATAATTATAAGTACCGATTGCTGATATAATAGGCCGTATAGGAACCCCATCTTTATGGATTTTTGGGAGTCCATAAATAACTCCAGCTCTTGATCCACAAGGTGTTATTTTCCTAAGGACTTCGTCAGAAATGTAATTCTCTGACAAGACTTTTTTAAATCCTGGCCTAGGTCCATCAGTCACCGATTTATCTTCGACCCAATTATAAGTCTTATTTTTAAGCTTTTTTAAATATTTTTGAAGACTAGCCTCGCGGGTTTTTGTTAAATCTTTTTTTAAAGACTTGAACTTACCTGTGGTCTTCAAGATCTCACTGACTTTAGTTCGATAGGTCTCTACGTCTTGTATGACAACAGCGTTACCTTTGTCAGCTTTTGAAATAATAATTGACTTATCATTTGCGAGATCCTTTAAGACCTTATGTTCTTTTGAATTCAGATTTGCTCTTAATTCATCACCCTTTTTAGCTATTTCCATGTTGTCAAGTGATTGGGCTAAATCTTCAAAACGTGCTAAAATTTCATATTGGTCAACCTTGTTATTTTTAATGCCAAATTTTAAGCCCTTACGAAGTAGAGATTCTTCTGCAATTACATAAAATTGCAAAAATACCCCACTAATAATTTTACGTTTCAAATTTGAAATATTATAATTTTTTTTCTATTATTTTTATTTTTAATTTTATTTTCAAATTTTCCTTGTTTTTTCCTATTATTTCCTTTTAGATAAATTAACAGCTTGATAATGGTAACTTCGTTTTATCGAAACGTCGCGAATTGTTAATAAAGTTTTTCCAAATTATAAATTTTTCATTTTTATTTTTTTGATTAATTTTAATCGTATAATGTTGAAATTTATATAATAGTGAACTTGAACATTAGAATAAGGACACTATTGCTTTGGATCATGATAAATAAATAAATAATTATAATCATTTCATTTAGAAAATTTGATCTCTTTTTTTTTAAGCAAAAAGTTTTGTTTAAATTTAAACACAAACATTTAGGAATTCTCTTATTAGCTTAAATTAACTATTATGCAAAACAAATAAAATTTTCTTAATATAAACAAGTTTAAACTTGAGAATATTAAAAAAAAAGAAAAGAACACTTGAACTTGAATGTTTACTATACTTTAATTTGATCGCTAATTTCAGCTTAAACACAAATATTAACCCTTAACTGCACAAATCAATTAAATACTTTCTAAAAAAAATAAAAATTTAAAAATTAAGCAATCTTTTTTGGATATTGAATTACATTACACAGTAAATACACATCCAAACATCCAATTCTTTTTGGTTGTTAATTTAAAATTAAAGCAATTATTTGCGTAAATCTAATATTAAAAGCCAAAATAAAACATTTATTAAGCTTTTTTTTATATTTTTAAATTCAAAATTTGCATTTAATTAATTTTAATCTTTGGATAAAATATAAAAAATTCAAATAATTAATAAAAAAATTTCACATAAGGGTTCCGTTTTATCATACCTTATTTTAATTAAAATAAAATGTGACTATCGATTTTATTTTGGTTCTTGATATCTTAATTCACATAATTTCAACCCAATTATTTTGTTCAGGTTTAGCATTTTTAATTTTATTTGCAAATCAAAGCTAGATCAAAATTTAATTTTGTTGTAATAATTAAACGCTTAATTAAGTTTGAGTCAAAAGTTAATTTGTTTTTAAAGTTAACTTTTTTTTTAAGGTTAAATGCATTTTTAAAAAGCTAGATTTAAAGCAAAAAAATATTTTTTTTACATTTTTAAATTCAAGATTAATTAGAGCTAAATAAAGCATGTTTTTTTTGTGTTTCAAATAGTAGTAATGTTGAAAGATTAGCTTTATAAAATCTCAAATAAATACCAAAGTTTGAAATTTAAATTTAAGCAATTTTTTTAAAAAATGCAATTTTAAGGAACAATTCTAAACTAGTCATTTTATTATTATTCCAATATATATATATAAAACACTGAGTAATTACTATGATTTTTAATCTAATAATCATAATAATAAAAACAGAATGATGCATACTCTAAAAAGCATAGACACATTGAGTGAATAGTAAAAGAAAAAGAGAGAGAAAAGAGAGGAAAACAATCATAAATCGATATAATATAATTTTTATTTATATCACTTTATTTAATAATATATTTTATTAGTTTGGTGTTGTTTTATTCACTTTCTCTCTCTCGATCTCTTTTAATTTTTTTATTTAACTAGTTTTATTCAATTGAAATTGAGAATCTCAACCTCAATTTCCTTGAATTTATTAATTATTGAATCAGTGTCCTCGTCTAGATATTCATATTCGAAGGAAATATAAAGCCACTTTAATACAAGTAAAGTATAAACCCAAAGGTTTAGCTTATTGTTTTGTTTTTTAATAAAATATATTTTTCGGATAAATGTCTAGGGATCTCTAGAGTGCAATTTATTTATTTTCCTCAACTTGAGTAAATAAATAAATATGATTTTTTATTTTTTTGTATTTGGTTTTTTGATAATTCATTTTACCTCAGACATAATTATGAGCTTAAAGCACACAAAAAAAAAGAGGCTTTTGAATAAAAAAATTATTAATATTTTGATTAAGCTAGAGGAAAAACAGGTTTAAAAAAAAAAATTTTAAACTTTAAGTCTAATACGCACTTTCACAATTTTTAAATTGTTTGAATATTTTTTATTTATTATTAAACATTAGTAAATTAGGATCAGATTTTGGATTTTATAGTAATTTATTTAATAAAGGTTCCAAACATCAACAACCTTTTTAGGGTAGCATTCTAGAAAATAATATAACCTTTTATTCTTATGTATGTAAAGAAGCTAGATCTATGACTGATTATTTACTGTTATTTTGGTTAATAATAATAGAAAAGAACTCAGAAATAAACATAGAAATAGAAATTATTACAGTTAACCCTCTTTAATAATAACCACATAAAATACTCGTTGGGATAAATTAACTTAGAACATTTTATCTTATAAATCTTGGAAACATTTCCTCCTGGAAGAACACTTTCCAATAATTTTCTTTTATCTGAAATCGGAAAAAACCCAATGCAATTGACTTAGACTCAGTATGGAGGTCTCTAAAGATTTCAGGCAATTTGAAAATAGCTTTAGTCAAAAGATTTGTTTGTTTTAAATTTTATATATTTGATTGGTGCAAAATAAATATTTTTGGTGTAATTTATATTTAATCAGTAATCCTGGAGATAATCGTGAATTAAGTAAGAAAAAAGAAATTATTTTAGATTAAGAAAATTTGGTGCTAGAAAAAGTAAAATTATATTCTTATAAGAATATGCCATTAGATTATGAGATCAAACGACTAAAAGAGTATTTTGTAAAAAAATAACTAAAAAAAAAAATTCTTTCAAAAAAATCTTGTGAAGCTACTCAATGACTAAAATTTCAAATTTAATTTGAGTTCGTGTGATTTTTTTTGTTTATTTTAAAACTAGAAGTACCAAAAAAGCCAAATTGGGTCTAGTGGGTTATGTGAAAAAAATTATTAAGACGATTTATTTCACTAATAAAATAATATGATAAATTACCACCAAGTTTTTTATTTCAGATACCTTGTTTTTCAAAAAAGATCATATTATTATTGAAACAAATCGTCTTAATTATTTTTTTTTATTTCAAAAATTCAGTCGACTGGAGTCGACTTGAAAAAAAAGTCAGCCGAATCGACTCAAGTAGAGTGGAAAAAACAAATTCCCTACTCTACGTATTGGTGAACGACGAATGAATATATTTTTAAAAATCAAAATTATGTGAACATATAAGGAGTTTGTTGAACATTTAAATGTTGTGTGAACGAATAGAGTAAACGCAAAAACTACTTAGTAATTTGAATTTCTCGATTATCCGAACGAAATTTTTAAAAATTTCTTGTTCTTATTAGAGAGGGTTTACTTTACTATTTAGATTTTAAAAAAATATGCTTCAAATGTGATTTAGTAATATGACTCTTCAAAATATTTATAAACAAAATTAATTTCAGATAATCAAAAATTTTTTTTCAATGCTTATATATAATTTTTATATAATAACGTCGCGCTTATAGTTGAACTATAGTATTTTTTATATTTTTTGTATACTTTTTAAAATTTTTTTAAACTAATTTTTAAGGCAGCACCAAAACTCGAAAAAATAAAATATTTTTAAAAATACTTTTTTTTTATTTTTTGATTATAGGACCGGGCTAAAATTAGAAATTCTTAATATTAACTCGGCGTTAAAAATTAAATCTCAATTATAAGTGCGTTGTTAAAACCCAAAATTACACATAAAGTGCGTCGAACTTGTAATACTTTTTTAATAACATGGCAGAGGTCTATGTAGGTGCATGCGCTTCACGTGTAAATTCGGGTTTTAATGCACGCATGGTTCAACTCTTTTTTCTAACTCTTCTACATCATTAATGCTTTTATTAATTACTTAATAATTCTTTACTGAGGTTTTCAACAACACGTGAACAAAATGATCACTTAACCCGTGAACATAAAATGATATCATGTTAAGTGAACATATGTTCACATAAACGACTAGACCTTCCAAATTTGCTTCCTGGTACTTTAAGTGTAAACTGAAAACGTTTGATTGTTTAAATAACGAAAAAAAATCCGAATTAAAAAATTAATTTGCAGACGAATAAATAGAAAGCACAGATAAAGGTACTATAACCGAATTGAAACGTGTTGAAAAAAGTTAAATTTTTTTATTATGATTTCTCGGAAAGAAAATATTACCTTTTAAGGGCATACAAAAGTTTTTTTCAAAAATTTTTTAAGATTATTTTCGGGCAAACAAAAAGCCTTTAAAATTCATTTTATCGACAAATAACCAGTACCAAACTTTGCTCTGTCTCAGTTCTCTTTTTTTCATTGACCAACGAATTTACAAGCGGATAGACCATTGGATTTTTATTTAAAATACTCTTTAAAAATAAATATTTAAAATGTAAAAAAAAATTAAGTTTAATTTTGTATCACCGAAAATGCATTATGCTTTGATTCTGCTGAACCGTTTGTTCGAGGTAAAGATTGGTTTACTCAATTGTTATCTTTCCAAAGACTTTTTTCGTAACTTTTAATAAATCTGGAAAAAAATCTCACTTCGAAACTAGGAATGTTTGCTATTAGCTCTTCACTTATTGACTCATAATCATCGTCTAGTTTATTTATAATTTTTATAGGCTTTTCATCAGAGTTTTCCGCTTTAGATCGAATTTTCTGACAGCATTCTAAATTATATAGTTTTAATAAAACTTTTGGTCGAATGTTTGAACTATAAGTTACAATTTATTTTACCATTTTTGTTAGGTTTGCCATTAATACAGTAAAATTGTCCATTGTAAGTGTAGCGAAGACGCAATCTTCTGACACATAAAGCCACTATTAAGATTGAAGGGCCGCTAAAGTTGATTAGAAATTTCGTAATAATCTCAAAATGTCCAATATTTTTTAGGCTTCGAGAAACCCTTTTTATTATAGAGGTATATTAATATAAAGAGATACGTTTGTTTCTTTAGCGATGAACTAAATATGAAAGTAGATTAATCTTTAAAATTAGTATTCTAAATAAGTCTGTTATATACGAAATTTCGTAACAAAACAACTTTTTTTTACATCATTCTATTTGTGTAACTTAAAATTTTCCATAATTCCGTATGATGTCTTATTTGGCAAGAACAAAACAAATAATTGTTCAAAATTAATCACGAGTTAAAAGCGAATGTCTTAATAGAATTATATATTTTTTTTAATTAAGGGATTAGGGATTAATTAATTTGAAAATTTTATTTTCCTGGCAGAAATAAAAAATTGAATTATTTTTTTTTTTTTGAATCCTAAGTTTTCATGCTCACGATTTTTACTTTTTTTTTTACTAATCCTTAAGATAATTGACATTTTAATTAAAACGAACGAACGCTTTCAAGATATGCTGAGAATATGCTTATGATTTCAAGGAATCACTTCTTTTTGTTCTTATTGTGTTGTTGGTTGTTCCTTTCTCTACCTAGTTTATCGAGAACGCAGACAATGATTTTTCTTTCTCTCTTTTTTATTTTTTTATTTTTTTGAATGATATTTAAGTAAAAATCTTGAAAAGAGATAAAAAATCAATTTGATCTTTTATTTTTCAATATCATCAGGAATTTATTATTCGTTTTTTTTTCTCTCTAGGACCCTTAAGCCATTTCTTTATAAGTTAATTTTTAATTTCGGAAAAAAAATAATAAAAATTCAGTTGGTAGAAACTAATTTAATTTTTTTTTACCCCAAAACACTCACATACACAATCCATAAAAGGCCTATTTTTTTAATTAAACTTTTTTCTTTATTTATTTCGTATACATTTCTGTGGAATTTAATCTCATATTCTTACTATATCTCTCAACTTTTTTTTTCTCTATTTTATATCTTGATTTAATTTGTTTTTTATTCAAGTTTAGTCTTAGAAAATAAAGTTTTCTCAACTACAAATCAAAAAATCGTTATATCTTAAAAAAAAATTAAATTTTTTAAATTTTTTTTTGTTGTCTAAAATTTCGCCTTTTTAGCGATAAGAGAATTCGTGAGTATGTCGTGGACCTCCAACATTCCAAAAAAAGGAGGAATCACTCGAGAGATTTGGTTTTTAAAATAAAAAAAACAAATCTGGGAAACAAATCAAGAGAGTCAGACGAAAAAATAATTTTTAATTACTTTTCCTAATAATATTCTCAAAAAAAAAATATATATATTTTCAAAATTTTTAGGCTTATAGTTGCGCTATAGCCTTAAAAAGGCAGCAAATTTTATCAAGTTTTTTAAAAAGCTGAAAGATTTAGTGATATAAAAATTTCAAGAAAAATAGGTAAAAAAAATAGATATTTAAGATAGATCAATACTTACTCTCTTATTTGTAAAGAGAACCATTTAAATCTGTAAAAAATTTTAAGATATCAAGTACTTTTTTAGGCATTTATTTAACTCTAAAATATGTTTAAGTGTAAAATAAAACTGACGCCTCTTTTTTAAAAAATTTACTGAGCCCCATTTATTTGGGAAGAAAAAATCTTTGATATTACATAAAGTATTTAAGACTTTGTGATATTTGTTAAATAAAATTTAGGGTTGCTCATCGATTAAGGTCCAAATTAAGATTCGATAAAAATTTCATATTATCTTTTAAGGATTATGTTTATGGATTTTAAAAATCTTCGTTCTAAATATTTTTAGCGATAGTTTTTCGCAAATTCGAATGGCAACTTTTTTTTTTAATGAAACATTTTTTTTTTCAAAGTTTGAATTAGATTAGCCAAGGAACCCTTATTAAATAAAATTTAAAAAATCAAAACCAAATACATTAAAAAGAGTTTGATCTATAGTTAAGAACTAAATTTTAATATGGTAAATCCAGTGGCCGGTTTAGTTCCTTGAAATTGGGAAAATCTCTGTTAAGTTTAATTTGAAATTTTTCCAAATATTTTTGTCTAAAATTTTTATTAAAAGAAGATTGAAATTTTTCGAAAAGCACAACTTAAGTATCTTTAATAGCAATCAAAATTAACACTTTTTAAAAAAAAAAAATTTTCTAAATTTACTATACTGAATTGGGACATTAAAACGACCATTTGTTTCCATAAAATTTGATTTTAGTTCGAAGAATTAGATTCAGTAAAAATCTTTGTATAAGGCTAATATATTTTTTTTTTAATTCTTACATAATTTTTTTGGGCTATTTTGATTTAAACTTAAAAAGAAAAAAGCTTTATTAAAAAAAAAAGTTGCCAATAACAATCGAACATGTTTTAGACGAATATATAAATCTATTTCGAACTTAATAGTCAAATAGACTAATCGATAAATGAAATTTAAAATTTTGATTTTGCAAAAAAAATTATTTATTTTTTAGTCTTAACGATTTAAGAATTTGTTTATAAAAAAACCAAATTTATTAAAAAAAAGCTGTTCAAAATTAAAAATTTTTGAGTAAGAATATTAGTTATCTGACATTTATATTCTATTTTTAATTTGTTTTAAAAAATTTTCTTTTTTAAACAAAGAAAAAACAAGACCATTGGTAAATTTTGATAAATAATAAGTTTTAAATATAAATGATTTGAGCAAAAAAGAAATATTATTTCCTTCTAATATAATTTATTATGTATAAAAGCTTAGTTGATTTTGACACTTTTTTATTTACCTAAACTCTTTTTTTTTAAAGCTTAATTGGATTATTTTTAATGAAACTTGTTTTTTGATTGGCTCCTTTGAGGCATATGAATCCTCAAGGGTATGTGAAGTTTATTTCTATTTACTCATTTCAATTCACACTATTTTCTTTTTCATTTTATTACGGAATAAAATTTTGAGTTGTAAAATTTTTGCTACACTCAAAAAAAAAATGTTCTTCCAATGGAACGCTTTTTCAAGAACTAATTTGATGTTAAGTAGAAAAATAAAAAAGTCATATCGAATTAAAATGAGTTAATTAACTTAAAAATTAACGAGAACTTCCCACAAAATTTCTTTTTCCAAAACAACACCCAAGTGTTTTTAAAAATTAAAGAAAACACTTTGCTTTAAAGTTTATCTAAAAACTAACACCAAGAAAGTGGATTAGGGGGGACTGTGAAGTTTATTTTAGTTCACTCATTTCAATTTGATACAACTTTTTTACTTTTAAATTGCTACAAAATGTAAAAAATTTGCTACACCAAAATATGAAACACGTTTTTAATTCTCTATTTGTCTTTCAACAGAAAATTATTAATTTTAAGTTTTTTCTGCTTTGATAAAACAGTGGCGACTGATGGATTTTATAACCGCTTAAAAAAGTCAACTTAGTATAAATTTTATAACACCATTATAATTAGAACATACCGTAAAACTTTGTTTATAGCCCCTGGGCTCTACCATTTTTTGATGATCCCCCACCCCTTTTAAACTCGGGTATAACCCCATACTTTTTTCAATTAAAATTCAATTTAGCCCCAGGGTAAAAATTAAAATTCAAAAAAAATTAAAATTGTACTTAAATTTTTTTTCTTTAAATTTTCATATTAACCCAGTGTATTTATTTCCAAGTTTTCATATAGCCCCATGAGGCATCAAAAATTTTGAATACTTTTACATTAGGCTTTATTAGAATTTTTAAAAAACAAAATTGATTAAATTTTGGACAACCCCACACCATTTTTAAATTCATTTTTTACTTAAACCCTGGGGCAAAGCACATTTTTAATAAAGTTATTTACTACCTTTCCCCCAGTAACTTAGCATATAACTCCAGTCATTTTCCGGATATAGCCCCAGGGGTTATAAGCAAGGTTTTACGGTAATGCTTGTTAAATCAAACTAACTCAACATAAAGTCAATTCTGGAAAAAAAGTTCCGCTTTCTGTTCTGCTTGATGTAGCAAAAATGTTTGTAACAATTTGAATATTAGAAAAACATAAAAAACTTACAAATTAAATGCCAAACTGAAATGAGTAAATAGAAATAAACTTTACAGCCCCCGTGGATTGGATCATTTAGTGTAAAACTTTAGCGTCTAGTGTAAAGTTAAAGAGGTCAAAGGATCTGAAAAGATATTCATTTTTAACATTTTGGTTGGTGTTTTCAATTATATTTTCTTGGAATATTAAATTTTCAAACTTTAGATCAGAAAAACGCATTTTTTTCGAGTTTGGGATTTCTTTAAAAAATTTATCTTTTCTGGTCACAATCAAGACCATTATTTTCTAAAATTTTACAATGCTGAACCATCACCACTTAGCGTGACCAAAACTCAGACAGCATAAAGTGAAAAATATTGAATAATAAACATTAAAAACTGAATTTTGCCGCTATATTTTCAAAAGTTTCGTGAGTGTTTTAACTTTGATTTCATTTTCAAAAGTTAAAAAACATTGATGAAACTTAATTTTTGTTGGATTTATCAAATTTCACCACTTAGATGTATTTGACTATTTAAAATTTCATCAATACAAATTCGTAAATGTTTCATCATAATTTTTAAGCATTTTATCATGAAACTTCTTTTCCTAAGTAATCATTTTTAACACTAAATTTTTGTATAAATTTTTATCAATATAAAATTAGGAGATTAAGTTTTTTTTTTAAGTTTTTTACTTAAATTTCTTTTTTTTATTTGTAAAATTTTATAAAAAGGATAAACTATAATTGTTAAATTTCTAAAATTAAACTTTTCTTTTTTACATTTTGCAAAAACCAAAAAATATTTTTTAATTTTTTTTTGGTGAAAGAAGGGCGCTAAACCTTCAAGCAGCGGTTATTTTTTTAAATAAATAAATTCAATATAAAGGATCTGATCAATTTTACCTACAATCAAATATTTCAAATAAATATTTTATTTCATGATTTTGATAGTAATATCAGTTTAATTTGATCTTACCTCAATATTTAAAAAAATTGATCCATATTTTAAATTAAATTAGCATCACTTATTTGACTTAGAAAAATATAAACCATTTTTTGTGCTTTAAAAAAAGGATAATACGGAACCAGGGATTCAACAACAATAATATAAAAAAAATTTATCTCCAATAAATTCTGCTTTTTTCATAATTAATCTAATTTTTTTATGAAATTTATAATTGAAACCTCTCTTCCATTAGGTTTAAACTTAAGTAATTTTCACAAATATATTTTTTGTTGTTCCTAGTAAAATTTGGTCTTAGATAAGAGAAACAAATTTAATTATATCAATTATTATTAATAATTTGATTCAACCAGTTGATAGCAACAACAACAATAATAATAATAACAATAATAAAAAAAAGAACCCCTAAAAAATACTGCTTTTAATTTTTGCTAATATTTGCAATTTTTTTTTCTTTTTCGAAAATTTTACTCTAGTATACTGCTCCTTGTTGTGTCATTGAAAGAAAATTTCATTTAATTGCCTTTGAAAGCATTAAATTGAATGTAAATTGCTAAAACAAAAAAAAATAATGTAATTTTTAAAATTTAGAAAATTTCTTTTTTTATAATTCGTCTAATTTAGAGTCAGAAATTTAATCAATAACAAAAAAGCTTCATTTGAAAAATGCTCTTGTAATTGACTTTGAACGCGGAATTTTCCTATAAAAATTATAAACACGAATACCTTCATTCGTAAATTTTCCATAAATCATTTAGAATTAATCTTATTAAAATTTTCTAAGAATCCTTTTGCGTAAAATTAAATAAAAGCAAAAAATCTTCTTCAAGATTATTAGATAAAATTCCGTGACGTTTTCGCAATCACATATTTTTCTCTGTAAGTATGGAAAGCTTAAACTAAAATCTAATTTAATTCTATTTTTAATTAAGATTTGTGTAAAAAAATAAACTACCATCTAAGGAAGGAATTTTAATTCAAAGATTGTATTATAACAAATTTTTTTTGTTTTTATCTCAGTTTTTTTTTATTTTTTTTTTTTCATTCTTAAATCCAGTACAATTTAATTAAATCAAATGATATTCGTAAATAAAAAAAATATTTCAAAATCATCAAGATTTTTTTTTTTTAAAAAAAATTTTAAATTAATAATCGACTATTAAGAATTTAAAAAAGAGAGAGAGAAAAAAAAGATATGTATTATTTAAGTAATGATGATGATGCTCAAAAATCAACTAGTTTATTAATAATAAATAACAAGAACAAAATCAAGCAATACTCGTCGAAATGGCAACACTTTGGCAGCATATTTCAATTTTAGAAAATCCGCTGTAAGTACTATTAATTTTTTTTTTGTTTCAAATTGAAAATTATTTGCCCAAAATAGTTAACGTGCACTTAAAGTCTTAACCAAATTGAAATGCTTTTTAAAAATTAGGAATTAATATTTCAAAAAAAATTTATTTATTTTTTAATAATCTAAGATTATTGATTTTTAATAAAATAAAGGCTTAAATTTTAAAAGAAAATGAAAAAGATCAAGACTTATTTTTTTTTGCTATTAAAAGTTGTTAATGATAATTTAATATTTGAAATTTTCAACTATTACTTTTTACATGTATGCACGCTAATCGCCAGTTAAATTTTGCGATAAACGTGACACTCGTTACGAGCATTTAATTTTTTTTATTACTTTAAAATATTTATTTATTCATACAACCTAAAAAATACGAAAATTAAGAATCGTTTAATTAATTATACTTGGTTAAAAAAATATAAGTTCTCCTAGTCTATGATCTTGATATTTTGATAAATTTTTTTTCTTATTTAGTTTGTGACGTCATACTTGAAACATCTGTTTCTGTCACAAATAAATTTTTTTTTATTTTAAATTTTATTACAAACATATCAATTATTTTTTCTATTATTAATTTTCCAGCATTTTTAAATTATTAAATTATTCAAAGCTCTTTATAGAATTTTTAGTATTTAAATTTGAATAAACAAATTTTGGGAAATGTAAAAAAAGATTGTACCATGGGATAATTGCATTTTTGTATCCAAAATTAGGGAGTAATTTAAAATGGGTAAATTTCGATTTTAAACCGGTTCTTTTTCGAATTTTATAACAGTATATTAATGGTGATTTTATTCAAAATTTACATTTATTATGGCTAGAAAACTTTTAAAAAACTTATCTTATTACTTCAAATAAAGAGTTTGGTTTCATTTAAAATAAGAATATAAGATATTAAACTTTTCCCAATCTCAACAAGACTTCGTCTATTATATTTTAATGGCATTTTTTAACAATACTTTTTTGATACTTAATTTCACTCGAAAATAGCCAAGGAATGGAAGTTTTTCTCTTAATAAATTCGATTTACTATCATTTCGGAACTTAAAATTGGAGACTTTTTTTAAAGAGAATTTATTGAAAAATATAAATAATAATAGACTCTATCTTTTTTTACATCAAGAGTTCGAAGTTTTTGTCAGAATAACGAATCATTCGACTTTTATAATCAACAGATACACGTGATTCAACTATTTTAAGTAGATTAATAATAGATTTGAATTAGGTAAAATCCTAAATTTTTTTTAAAAATTAGATCAAAATAGTGTTGTTCTGAGGTAAACTCTGCCGAGATCAAAAAATTTGGGAGGACTTGTCGGCCTGGTAGCCGTAGAGGATCTTTTTGTCGGACAAAAATTTTTTTCAAATGGGAGAAAAATTTTCATGTAAATCAAAGTAAAAATCGTTTTATAAACTTGATAGGTTCAAGTCACAAGCCTCAAAAATAATTAATTTAGTTACTAATAGCCTGTTTATAAAAATATCTAGCTTTAAATTTTGAATCAACTGAAGAAGGACTAATGCATTTTATTTATTAAATCGGTAAACTATTTCTTTCTTAAAATGCCCTTTTGGTTTCAGAAACTTCTCAATTATTTAGTTTATGGTAAAACCCTTCTATATGATTGTTTGTACATGAACCAATTGTATTAGAATGAATCCATTAATCTTTACTAAAATGTCCTTAAACCATGTGTGGACAAAATACGAAACAAAAGATTCAATTTGCTCTGATTTGTAACTTTTTACTACAAATAAGCTTTTATTTTCATATGTAAAACAAAAAAATTAATTAAAAAATTCAAGTCTCAGATAAAAAAGTCTCTATTTGTTGATGAAACTAATTAGAAAAAACTTAAAAGATGAAAAACCATCTGATCTTACACTTAAAAAATGAAAAATTTCTAAAAAAAAATTGCATTGATTTGGTACAATCATGAACATCAAATATCATAAAAGAACATCTATTAAATTTGCTAAAATTCGATTTAATCGTGTTCCATAGTAAAATAAAAAATTATCAATTTTTGTTTATCAGAACGAATATAAATCGATTCGAAAAGTATCTTTAACTTTTCTTTAGAGTTGTTTATGCTAACACTTCAAGTTTTATAAGATTTATTTATTTTTTCTCAGGCATTTTAAACTGTTTAGAAAACTATCAAGCATCACTATAAATGGCGCTTTTTGTTGGGACAAGGGTTTTTTAGAATTTTATTGCTCACCAAAAATTAACTTGTTTATAACTTCTATAGTGTCCTAAGATCTTAAGCTAACTTTTTTATTTAATTCTTGAACATTCTAGGTAACTAAATTCTACAATTAAAAGTAGAGTAACATTTATTTTAAACTAAATAAATAATTAAAAAAAGATTAAATAAGAAAATCTGTTGGTAAGATAATAATCTTTTTATTATTTTTACCTCATGTTCTTAAGTGATGATGCAAAGACTAAAAATCATTTTTTTTGAAAGTTCTCCAAAATTTTTTGCATTTTCTCTGTGTGAAAATTATCGTTTTGAAGAAGAATGGACCTAAGTAAACTAATTTCAAACAATTTCTAATTTACTCTTCATTTATGTTTGATTTCCCCCTTTTCTTTTTTTCGAGAAAAAAAAATATAACTCGAACTTGATTTATTACTTTATTTATTATTATCTTGTAACAAAAGAAGCTTTGAAATTTTTATATAATTTTATTTTTTAAGATTTCAAAAATTGATTAATAATTTATTAGATTTCAAATGTTGAGGCTTTCTAGATTTTATTCCCTTTAATACAACAATAACAACAAAATTAATTTCAAATTCATCAACTTACGATGTTTTACAGTTTTCTGTTGTAAATTTTTCTCCAATCAAACAGTTTCTATTTTCTCAGCTTATCCGGGTTTCAATGTAGAACGAGTGAAAATTTATTTTGCTCTTTTTTTTTTAATTTTACATTTTAGGCTTCGCATCTAGCTCTAATTATTTCATCATTTAAAAAAAAAAGTTTCTAAATCTTAAGTATTTATAAACTAAAATAAATCAATTTAATTGTTTTAAAATTTTCTTTGAAAGTTTGATATTTAATTTTCAGATAATAAACTTTTAATTATTATTTTTTGCCAAGCGCTCCACAAGAGACTACACAGTTAACCAAGTGAATTTTTCAACAGATGGTTTTATGTTGAGAGAATAGTGTCTTATTTTCCACTCAATTATTATAAACCCTCTATTTTTATTATTAACTCAATCATAATTGTAGGAGTAAGGAAATGTAATACTATCGCTTTTTTATTTATCAAAATCAATTCCTCTTTTTAAAAATAAATTAATTTAGTGTAAAAAAAAGAGAAATGTTTAGTTTTGACGTCATTAAGAAGTAAGAACTTTTCCTAAATCCAGGTGTTGAAACATCTTTTTAAAATACTGTTTGTAAAATTGAAGTAAAACATAATTAGTTTTTTTTTTAAATTTTAAAGTAAATCAAATTTTGAAGCATCATATATAAGCAGAGTCTGTTTTTATATGCAAGTTCAGCGGGTCTTATATGCGACTTGATATGCAATTTAATTTGAAAAATAATGCAATTTAAAATCATAAAAATATGTGAAAATATGCAATTAAATGCGAAAATATGCGAGTTTAAAATTTAGATAAATTCGAGTTTATGTGAAAAAATTAAATTGTTAATTGTTTCGACTTGTTTTTGAAAAAATTTTCGTTGAATAAACATATTTTTTTTTAATTTTAGATAGCTAATTTTTTTTCTTTAAGTCACCTCTCCTCTTACTTGATCTTTTTTTTTATTTTACTTTCAAATTTTCTCAAAGTTAATTTAGCAATTTAAAAATGTAGGATTAGTTTTTAAAAAAATATTAAAAAGCTTAAAATAGACCGCCTCATCTGTAAAAAAAGATTTTGTTCAGCGAAAAGTTTTCAAAAAAAAAATTTGCTGCTATAAATTAGTCGATATACGAATATAAAAATTTTTAGATAAAAAAACTGAAATAAGACTATAGTCGTAGAATATTTTCCACGACAGATTTTAATAAATTTTTTATCTAGCTATTTTATTGTGAAATCAAAAAATATGAAAAGCAAATAGGAATTATCAAAAAGGAGTTATTACTTCCGGGAAATTTAGTTTTTTGAAAAGGTTGAAATCTTGACTCGTTAAGGCTCGCTAATCCATTCTAAAGTCTAAAAGAATTGATTTTATCATACTATTAACACTATGTTAGCGGACTCAACAATTCTCTTAAAAAATAATAATTGTATCAAATTTTTATATTTAATTTCTAATCCAGTTTTATTTCTTCGGCCATTAAAGATGTGTTCTAAAAAAATCTCATTGCAATTTATAACCAATTATAGAATATGCAATATGATGCAAGAATAAAATGCATTTATATACAAATATATGCAATAATATGTAAAAACATATTGTTAGTGTATGGGAAAATGCAACATACGCATTTTTGATTAAATATGCAAATATATGTTATTGCATACAAAAACAGACCCTGTATATAAGATATAAGAAGAGAATGCGTTTCATTTGTTTTCATTCAAACTATTATTTTTATTTGATATAATATTTTAATTTTTTCATCATTGAGCATTAACTAATGCATCAGTGTGTGTAAGCCTATTATCAAGTGTATTTAAATCCCTTTAAAGTTAGTAAATTAAAAAATAAATAAATATCGATTTATAAGGACAAACAATTCTATTTAATAGCTTAATTTCAATGGAAAAACTTTTTTTATACAAATAAAAAACATAAAGGAACTTTTGTTGTTGTTGTTGTTTTTTTGTATTTTTCAGGATTTATGGTTATGCACCCAAAATCTTGAAAAATAAAAATTTAGTTTTAAGTTCAAGGTTGTGTGTATTTTATTTTTGATTGGGATTTAGTTCAATAAATTCTTCAAAATATAGTTCAATTTTGTTGTTGTTTCTTAAAATTATCTTTCTCTATTATCTGTTAAATTCCGTTTTTGTTAATTTCTGATATTATGTTCTTAAAAAACAAATAATGTTTTCAATCTAATAAATAAGGCAAAGATTAGAAAATATACCATATTAACTATGGCATAATTATTTAAAATTTCCCTTTATGTTTTTAAGGTTATTTAAGAAAAAAATATTAGCAGTTTAAAAAATTTTTCAAATTAAAAAAAATCAATAAAACTGTGTATAGGTACAGATAGGTTAAACATTTAAAAATCGAGTAGCAAGCTGTTAATTTCATTTAATTTAATTGTTAATAAACTATACAAACTTTAAATTTCTTTCATTCCGTATGATACTATAAGTTCAAGGAGATATGTGGCTTTGAATTTTTCTCTAATTAAAATTCTCTAGAGATAGGTGAGGGTTTGTCATTTTACCAATCAGTTCCTTTTGTACATACGATTTTTTTTCATAAAAATCAAAAAAAATCGATATTTCAGAAATCTTAAAATTTCAAAATTTACTTATCGTTGGAAAAAAAAATATCTTCTATTCTTAAAGAAAAAAACTTACTCTGTAAAGCTAATATATTTGAGTCTTATTTAATCATATAGTTGACGAGTAATGAGGTCTCAAAAACAACCAAAAACGTATTTTACACATGTCTAGTTATTAAGCTCGTTCCTCGTAGGAATAAAAAGAAAAAACTTTACAAATATGAAAAATTTCTTATTTTTGTTTCGTTCTTTTTTTTAACAACAGTTTGTTCTAGGTGTTTTGTTTATTTAGTGACAGCCAAATTCTAATACAGTCAACCCTCGTTTTATAGGTGAACAAATTTTGTTCACATAAAATAAAAACTGTTTACGTATTTTTCGAATTGTTCACCTAAAAACTCAAATTTTAAAATGACAATTTCTCAGAGGAAGGCGATGAAGAAAGTGAAGAAAAAATTATTAAAGACAGAACTGAAAATTCAAAAAGAAATTCTTCTACGTCTAATTAAAAGTTAAAATATATATTTTTTTTTTCAAGCAAGGGGGGTTTAGACGGACTGCTTGGAAGCTAAATGCTTCCTTTCAGCCCCCGTTTATGCTTGTTCGTTTAATGTTAAGTTAAAATATAATTATCACTTTGTTAATATGATTTTAAATAAGTCGTATATTTTAATTTAGCCAAATTTCAAAGTCAAACTTGAACTTTATAAACTTAGTTAAAATTAGATTTGCCGTTGGGTAAAAAGGATTTTTCAAATTCGAACTTTGATTTGAGTTTTGTGATTACTCCATTTTAAAAATTGTTAACCTAAAATTAAATGTGTTCACCTAAATTTTTTTAACAAAAATTTTTTGAAATTTTATGTTCACCTATGAGAGTAAAAATAATTGGGTAAACAAATTGTTCACTTAAACCGTGAACATGATTTGGTTGCCTATTTGGTGAACACTTGTTCACCCAATTGATTAAACCTCAAATATTTTTTACAAACATAATGTGAAATTTTTCTGCTTATGTCCCAAAATTTTTTGATTGGATACCTAGTGGCGTAGCGTCCATAAAAAATAAAGCACGTGAAATTACGTTAGAATCAATCATTAAAGCAGAAAAAAAACTTTTTTTCCTAGTAGAAAAAAGGATAAATTTTAATATTCAAAAAGTTTTTTAAGTCTTGTGTTTAAAAAATTTCCAAAAAAATCAATTAGTTAAAAAGTCTGATTTTAAGTATGTTTGCTTAAAATGAAGGTATCAAAAAAACGGAACATCTCACTGACAAAAAAATTACATAATATTGTTTCTAAGAGTCTAAGCTTTAAAATGACATATAAAAATCATAGGTCAAAAAGTAATTTCAGTAAATTGATTTTGGTCCCCAATGTCCTTTAACTAAAAAAAAACTTTTAAAAAAATGAAGGAAGAAAATATAATCGAAAACGACCTTATGAATATTTTATGAATATTTATTTTATTTTTATAATTTCAAATTAAAAATTTGCGTAGCCGAATCGTATACCTTACAGAACTCGATACTTAAAAATATGTGATAAATTTTGAAAATTAATAAAATTTGACATTTTACGAAATTTAAATACAACCGGTACTTTTCGACATTTTTTCATTAGCTGTTCTGTATTTTCTAAATTTACCAACATTTTTCTCCTTACCTTTATTTTCTAGAACCGTATTTAATCCCATGGACACCTTTCTTTATTATTTAAATGCTTAAGAAATGTCTATGTTTTGTTTCAAAAATGCTTCGGACAATGTTTTCAAGATTGATGAATTAAATTTTTCTATAGAAATTGACTTAAAGTGTCATTTTTTAGGACTTTTTCACTAAACTATAAAAACAATTAATTTTTAACTTTAAATAAGAAAAATATTCATAAGATGAAAACAACAACAACAACAAAAAATAAAAGAGATTTACGATATTTTTGATTAAATTTAATAAAATTTTATTATTTTTCATATTTTTATGATTATCGAAAAGAAAATTTGATATCATCAATCATTCTTAATTCCAATTTCGTTTCTAGTTGTTCCGTTTTTATTATATTTTGATTTCTTTTTTAGTTTTTTTTTTTTTT
>NTPY01000937.1:160100-182505 GCA_002922825.1 Brachionus calyciflorus | reverse complement strand
TTTTTGAATTTATATGAATTGTTTTTATTTATTCGCATTTTATGTTATAAGGACCATGGTCTTAAATTCAGTACACTTTTGTTATTCATATAGTTATGAAATGCATTTGTAGGTGTCTATAGTTCATGAAAAATAAATTTTTATTATTTTTGAATAATTTTATTTTGTAAATAACCTTTACGTCAGCTGTTCCAATGCTTAGCGTCTTTATTTCCAGCATTAAAACATAAAAGAATGCAAAGGATTTTGCACAAAATTCTAGAAGAACTATAAGCAAAAATTAATGTAATAAAATTATTTGGAATTTCAGAAAAGATAACTTATCAGATTTTTTTATTTGATTTGAACAGTAAATTTATTCGTTAAAATTTAGGGTGCCGTCATTTTTTCTCTACCCAAAATATTCTACAGTACAATCCGAAACAAAGTTACCGAAAACATAAACAATGTTTAAACAGAGCATACACAAAACCGAAACAGAACCGAAACAAAAACAACACAGAACAGAAACAAAATCGACACAAAACCAACACAAAACCATTTTAAACTGTTCTGTTTCGGTTTGGTTTTGTTTCTGCTTTGGTTTTGTTTTGTGTATGTTCTGTATAAACAGTGTTTAAACAGGTGGTTAACTTTGTTTTGGACTGTACTGTAGGTAGAATATTAGGGACTTTTTTTGACTCAAAAAAATATTGGGTAATAAAAAGTCCCAAATTTTCTACCTAGAATATTTGTATCTCTTTTTAATAGTAAATTAATATATAAAATTTTATTTAATAAAAAAATTCTTTTAAAAACAGTCACACTTTAACATTGATTCTATTATTGTCTATGAATTCTTTTATTAACAGTGTATAAGTTTTTAATCTAAAAAATTCTTTATTAAAATTTTCGCATTTTTATTTTTTATTTTTTGACGTTGGCCCATCATCTTCGAGTATTTGAACTCTTAGTGTACATAATGGTTGAGTCGGCTGTATCGTATCACTATTTTCTTCATCGGATTCGTCGCCGTCCTCGCCTTTTTCGTCGTCTGATTTATCAGTATCAACTAATTATGTGACTTTTTTTTTGCTCAAATTTATGTTTGTCGTTGATACTATCTAAATAAACCTTTAACGTGATGCTCCTATCTTTTAATAAATCTTTGAGCTGCTCAGGCTTCATAAAAGGAGCTTGTTTCTGATACTGTTCTATGGACAGCCTTAGTTTCTTCATAAAAATCATCTTT
Source organism: Brachionus calyciflorus (assembly GCA_002922825.1). Classification (NCBI taxonomy): domain Eukaryota; kingdom Metazoa; phylum Rotifera; class Eurotatoria; order Ploima; family Brachionidae; genus Brachionus; species Brachionus calyciflorus. Next base: position 181,274 of record NTPY01000937.1, on the reverse strand, counting down.
TTTCCAATTCAAAAATAAATTACTAATATTTATAATTTAATCACATGACGAAAATATTTGTAATAATATTTGAATGAGAAAATTACTCCGAGCAATTTTCCTTTTTTTTACTATTTTTTTAGAGAAAATTTTTCTAGGTAGAATGTTTGGGTCTTTTTTAGAGTCAAGATTTTTTTGAGTCAAAAAAAGACCCAAATATTCTACCTAGAATATTTTGGGTAGAGAAAAAGAGACCTAACTCAAAATTTATCAATTTTAGCGCAAATTTCAATTTAAATTTTTTGCAGACGTTGTCTCGTATCCGTTTTATGAGATCCGATACAATCAAGACTCGATTATTTGTAAGTCAAAATTTTTTGTGTTTTGATATAATCGAATATTATACATAATCGAATTAGATAATGACCTCAATTAGTCTTTTTTTAAATTTTATTGGTCAAATTAGTTGATTAAAATCAACAAATTATTTAACAAAAAATGTTTCATTACCAAAACCTTCTTCAAGTTTTTTATTCTTTTTCGAGAAAACTAAATTACGTTTTTAGTTTTAGTAAAGATAGAATTTGTTTAGTGAATAGAATTTTTAGAAACAAGTCTTTTACAGCAAGTCTAATATTCAGATCAATTATCTTTTAAAATAAATAGCCTGTCTTTTTTTTTCAAAAAAGATTTTCCTTTTTGAAAAGGCTAATTATTGGTCAGGTCAAATTTTAGAAATTATTTACAATCGAATTTAAAAATAAGCAAATAGAATATAAACGAATTTTGACTGTATTGGGTTAAGACTTAACTAACAAGAAACTCAAAGATCAGCGAAAAAAAGACAAATCAACGATATAACGACGAAAAGAAGGAAAGAAAAATTCAAAATATCAACGACGAAAAAAAAAAGTTTCGAAGCAAAATCGGAATAAAAACACGGCAGAGAAGTTGTCGAGGATTCAAAAAATAATTCTTAACTTATTTAATTATTTAATACTTTATTTTTTAATAAAAATAGTCTAAAGAATTATAAGCCCTAGTTTTGCTAAAAAATTTTATCAATTTTTTTTAAAGATTTAAGCTTAAACAATTAAACGATGTATAAAATATTATTAATGTATTCTCTATTTTAGAAAATAATTTTTAAGTAGCATATTGTAAAGCAAATTTTTATCTAATAGTATAATTTAATATTCTTAAAATAAAACTTTAGAATCAATAAATAAAGGAACTAAGTTCTAGTAGGTTGTCATTTTCATTTCAATTCGTTTAATTTGATATAGCTTTTTTATTTTTCTACTTTTCCTTAGCTTTAAATTGACACAAAAAAATGTCACTTTAATTTAAGCAATTTTTGGTCTTATAGCGATTTTTTAAAAATTTTTTTATTCAGCAAAAAAACCAAATTTTCTAGTAGAGCTTTTCATGTTCATGTTTTATAAATGAATTGTTGAAGTCTTTGCTATAGAACAAAAGGTCCTTTTCAAAATTTCAGAAATTTTGCAAGCTTAAATTAAAAAAAAAAATTTTATCTCCCTCAAAAAATTGGTTTCCCTTAATTTTCTTATGTGTAGATTTTGCATTTCCGGAACCTTAACATCTAATTTTGGAAATTAGTGTAGAAAATTTTATAAAAAGGAAATATGTCTATTAAATGAAATAATTTTCGGATTGACTTAATTTTAATTATAATTTAATATTTGAATTTAAAATGTCTGAAATTCAATTCTTTAAAATGGTTAATATATTTTATTTTTTAAAAATTTTCCGCTTTATTGAGCACTGTAATGCCAGATCTTGTTGTTCAACTTAAGTCTTTATATTTTTTGTAATTATAAAAAATAAAAACCAATAAAAATTTTAATTTTTCTTTTGCTTAAAAAATTTTCGATTTAATAGAATCTTTATGTTTTTCTCTAAAATTAACAAAATTCCTTTTGGTTGAATTCTATTGAATTTGAAAAAAAAACTTCTTAGATAATATTTTATCTCTTAATATAATTGATGGAATACATTTATTCCCAAATCACTTAACATTAACATTGTGTTGTCGTTTCGAATTTTTTGTAACCAAGTTTAGTGTGTATTTTTTGTGTGTGGATTTTTGGTCAGCTTAAAGTGAATTTTTTTTCAATATAGGGATCTCGTTTCACACAAAAATTTGTATCTATTTTCAATTTTATTCAAAAGTTTATTTTTAAAATTTTTGAAAAGTTTGATCATCTAATCATGGTATATATGTTATACTCTATTTACACCATCTGTTCATTTTTGAAGAATGGTTGACAATTTATAATACTGATCCTAATCTGATAAAAATTTTGATCATTTAATCATCAGAGAGTCATATCCAAATTTCAAGTTTTTTGTAAATTAAAGTGGGTTCAACTCTTTTATCTTCAAAATCAAAAGATAAGAGACTTTGTATCGTTTGAAAACAGAATAATCTTCAATTCTGGAATTAATTTACTTTTAAAGAAAATATTTTTTTAATATTCTGTACCAACTCAAGAAAATCTTGATGATTTTTTTAAGTTAATTATCAATTTTTAAATAAATTGATTAAATTTATAAATAGAGTAGAACATTTAGATCATATTTTATATACTGCATTTCTCCCGAATTAACGGCGTAAAAAATCAAAAATTTTGAAAAAAAGTTATCAATGAGATCAATTATGATTTTTCTAGAACTCGATGAGCTGAATCGATTGGTGTATTCCTAAAAGGGTTTTAGACGGGTCAATACTAAAATATCCCAAAAATTTTGAAATAAATTTGAAAATCATTTGTTTTTATCAATTGACTGATTTCTAACCCACGACAGACCCTTTTTACTATATACCAATCGATTCAGCTCATCGAGTTCTTGAAAAATCATATTTGATCACATTAATAACTTTTTTTCAAAGTTTTTGATTTTTTTGGTCTAAACTGCGAAAACATCATTTTTTACAATCAATATTCATCTCTGAAAGACAAATTACCACCAAATTACTCAGCTCACTGTACTTGACAAGAATCAAAAGTCATTTAGGCCCTAAAAAGATGGTAAAATCCTAAAATTTAAGCTTAAAATAAGGTTAATTGAATTAACCTTTTTACTCATGTCTTATAAAATGAAAAATTTAAATTTATTTTCAAAAAAATTTTATGAAATGAAAAATGTGGTAGAAATATGAAATTTAAGGGTCTTCAAGTTCATAAAATTTTGATCAAAAATATTAAAGTGATTTTGAGTTGTACAATCTCAAAGCTTTCGATTTCATCCCAAAAAATTAGAAACCAAAAAAATAAATAGATAGTAAAATTCAAGAAAAAGTATAAATATAAAGAAATCTTGTCAGGAAATTGGTCATATGACTAAAATCTGACTTAATTTAACAACTCGTAGGTTGTTAACATAAGCTTTTAACATGAAAATAATATAATAAAAAAAAAGGTTTTAAAAAAATGGACATTTAAATTTTGGTTTTACCATTAATTTTTTCAGAAACTTAATGTTCATGCTTAAGTTCAATTAATTTAATGCTTAAGTTTAAAAATTTTCAAGAAAACGTTTAATTAAAATTATTTATTAGATTTTAATTTTAATTTTTTTAAACTTAATAATTATAAGATCAAAAAAATCAGTTTGAAAAAAAAAATTAAGGAAATTTTGTTCGATCAATTTTGAAAGAAGAAAAAATTTTTATTAAATTTTTTCAATCAAAAATTATATTTTTCAAACTTTGATTTTTGAAAAGTCAAAATTTCGAAAAACAGGATTTAAATTTCAAAATTTATTTAAGCCAGAATTTTCGAAATTTCAAACTTCAATTAACAACCCTAGTTAATTCACAAAAAATTATTTTTTTCGAATTAAATTTTTTATTACAGATACCTTTCTTTTTCAAAAAAGATAATATTTTTAATGAAACAAATCGTCTTAATTATTTTTTTTTATTTCAAAAATAAGTCGACTAGTCGAAAAAAAAGCCAGTCGAGTCGACTCATGTCGATTGTAAAAAAAAATGCCCAACACTACCTTCGACTATAATATTTACTCAACATTTGATAAAGCAGCATTATTTTTTCTAGAACTCAATTTAAAATTATTTTTAGAAAATTAATGTATAAAAATTACTTTTTCTTTTTTGTACTTAAATGAGTTGAAAAGTTTTTAGTAAACTAGGGTTTATCGTTTGGGGAACCTTATTTAAATCAAAAATTTTTCACTTTAGTCGTTTGTATACATAAATCTAAATATTCGTAGAGCAAAAATAAACAAAAAATTTGACTTCATTTAAGAATCATTTATAAAAGAAAAATCATTTGTAAAATTTTTTTTGATTTTTATTTTAATTTTTTTATAAATTTTTTTTTATCGATCAGTTAATTTAATTCATTAAAAAGGTTTGAGCCAATTTTGATAGTTGGTTCAAACATGCGTTAGAAAACTAACCATAAAAATTTTTTAAGTTTTGATGGACAGACAAAAGCCTTATTTAGTTTTCGTTTTACTTTAATAAATAAATAAATCGAATTTTCATATTTTGCACAATTTGCAGATATTTTGCAGACTTGCCTAAAAAGTGTAACTTCCAAAGTTTCACAAAGTTGAATACTTTTTTCTTTGCACACATCATTTTTCTACCTTTTATAAGACTTTGAATATTTTTTGTAATTGTAAATTGTAAAAAAATTCACACTGCCGTTTTTTTCGAAATCAAATTCATCATCTTATAAAAATAACAATTTTTAATGAACCTTTTCTATTGAACACTGTTTAGAAATTTCTAAGCATGTTCTAAAACAATATATTGTTGGGTCAGATTTTAATTTTGACTTGTATGATTTCCACTAGTATTATATCAACTTGAAATTCTCACCTAGCTAATTTCGACGAGACTATTATTTTGACTTGACTAAATTTTAACGTGAATATTTTCGACGTGAATAATGGAATAAAATGGACTTAACTCGACTCTGCTTGACGGATTATATCAAAATTAGCTAATTTTACTTCTACAGTTTGGCTAAAAATTGGTAAAAATTAATTTCTTTTTTTAATCATTTAATTCTCTTAATTTATTATACTATATTGTTGGGTATGACCTTCGACTTGTTTAAAATTGTTAATTTTTTAATTTATTATTAATTATTAATGACCTAATATTAACATTTAAACAAATATTGGAAATTATTTTTTTGACACTATTTTTTTTAAGCACAAAGTAAACATTTTTACTCAAAATTTCTAATCATTTCTAATGTTATTTAAAAAAATGAATAAGAAAAACAAATAAATCGTGACAATATATATTAATTATTTTAAGAAAATTTATCAGTCAATATCCTACGAGACATTAATTAATTGACTTTTATTTTAAAAGTTTTTTCTTAAGATAAAATTTACTCTTTTTTTTTTACACAAAAGTATTTGAGCCCTAAATGGCACGCACTAAAATAAGAAACAGTAGAAAAAAAAAAACTAAAATCTGATAAAGCAATTAGTTTCTTACGTAATACTACTTCTTATCGTCTAAATATAAACTTATAAGATAACTATTTTTATAATATGCTATATGACGTCAATTGTAGATTTTTCTTTTTTCTAATACGAATTGAAGTTACAGGTGCTCACTTCAAAATAAAAAATTAACAGTCATTTTAAAACATTTAATAATAAGTAATAAAAAAAATTTCAAGAATTTTTTTTTAAAGTCCACGCTCAACTACCTTAATTATATGAGCTTGAAAAAATAACATATGAGATTAAAATTAATTGAAATAAAGTAGAAAATGTTCTCATCATATCTTAGCTTAGAAAATTTAGCTAATCAAAGCTTGTTGTTGTTGTTTTACCAACAGTATTATAGAAAAAATATAATATTCTAGTATAATTTCCATTTAATCGTTTATTAACTCCTTCGATTTTTTCCATGTTACCTAATAGATAATTAGTTCAGAATATGTAGCAACTTGAAATAAGAAAAAAAGAAAGAGAAAAAAAATAGCAAAATATTTAAAATATCTACTTTTATCTTTCATTAAGTTATCATGAACAAAATAAATAGTTTTTATTTATTTTAATACAAAAATAATAGAGTTATTTTACTTTGGTTCTTCTACTCTTTTAGTTTTGTTTTATTTGTTGTACAAGCTACAATTAGCGCTAATTTATATCTAATAAGTTCTGCGGGTGGTTGCCATTATTATCAATTCTCTCATCACCAGGAGACTTGAATCTACTTTAATTTAATCACATAAAAAAAAGACATTTCAATAATTTTAATTTTTAAAAAATGTCAAATTAATTTTTTATAATTTTAGTATTTTAAAAATCAATGCCTAATAAATAACACAATAACAAAAGATTTACGTTTTTTTTTGTGTGCTTGTTGTTTATTTTATTTTATATAAAAAAAATAAAATGAAATTGATTAAAATTAAGCCTAAATGTAATGCTTTAAAACAAAGAGAATTATTACACAAATCTAATCTCTCATCACAAGCAACTAAATTAGAAAAAAATTCAAATTAACCTAAATTTTCTTTTGTTACTGTCGTTTCTCATTCGCTCTCAATGTATAATGAATAAAAAACTCAAGCATAGTCGTCACCGAAAGAAAATTTATTTTAAAATTTTAAAAAATTTGTAAACAAACCGAAATTTTGTTATTTTATTTTATTGTTATCACTTTATAAATAAAACATGACTACAACTACTTTAAATATTGGAATAAATGCACGTGAAAGGTTAGGATTAATTTTTGGCAAATAATTTTCCATTTTAATGTTGAAAAATTTTGATTAATTTTTGTCTAACTAATAGAGCACATCCTCGTATTTGCGAAGATGAACAAAATGTCTATGATGAAATTACTGGTAATCAACAAAAAAGTTGTGATTATGAACTTAGCGAGCGAATTGTTATTAATGTTAGCGGTCTAAGATTCGAAACACAACTTAAAACGTAAATAAACAAACATTTAAATTTAAGAGAAAATTTAAAAAAAAATTTTTTTTTTTTTATTAAAGTTTAAACAATTTTCAAAATACCTTATTAGGTGATCCACAACGACGTATACGATATTTTGATCCATTAAGAAACGAATATTTTTTTGATCGTAATAGGCCTAGTTTCGACGCTATTTTATATTATTATCAGTCGAATGGTAGACTCAGGCGACCCGTCAATGTTCCCATTGATGTTTTTACTGAAGAAATTAAATTTTTTGAATTGGGTGAAGAAGCGTTCAATAAATTTAGAGAAGACGAAGGTAAGTGTTTGTGTTTGATTAAAATATTTTGAAAAATACTTTTGGTTTGGATTTTTGCAAATATAAAAAAATTAAAGCATATCTTTAATTAGTGAACTATCATTTTTTTGTAAAACGAATCAGAAATTTTATTTTATCTGAATTAAAATGACTTGTAAGGGGCTGTGAAGTTCATTTTGATTTACTCATTTCGGGTTTTTTGATCTAAAAATCTAAGCTATCTTTTGTTTTGTGAGAGTCTACCTAAGATTTTTGTCGAGCGGGAGTTTACGACGCATAGATTACCTATTCAAATTGTATCTGTAAGTAAAGTTTACATTGTTGTAACAATGAAAGAAGAGATATCTAGTGGGACAAAATTACAAGTGAACAACTTTTTGATGAACAAAATGATCACAAAAACGACATGACCCCTCATTTCAATTCGTTCAATTTGATATAACTTTTTTATATTTATATTTTAAAGCTCTAAATGGTAACTTACATAAATTATTGCGTGACTGTAACTTTATGCACGGTCCAAATTTTAGTGGAAAAAGTATCTTTTTTAAATCGGGGAAAAAGTACCCTTTTTTTATTTATAGAATTTTCGGGGAAAAAGTACCTTTTTGAAATAGTAGAAAAATTTTTTTTTTAACCAATTTTTTTATTCTCTAATCAAACTAGATTATTCTGAGCCGAAGGCTCAGAATGTAGATTTCCAGCTTTTTGACTAAGTTTAAAAAACGTTTTTATAATTTATGCAAAATTAAAACACAATTAATTAATTTTAAGAAAAATTTTGTTCTTTTTTGGCAAAAGTTCTGGCTTTAAAAATTAAAAATAATTCAGTTAAAATTTTAAGAAAAATTTTGTTCTTTTTTGGCAAAAGTTCTGGCTTTAAAAATAAAATAAAATTCAGTTAAAAATTTAAGAAAAATTATGTTCTTTTTTGGCATAATACTTAGACATTTTTCAATCAATTTTTTTGAAAAAATTTTGTATAAAAATCTTTTTAAAAACATTTTCGTAATATTTTTCTCGGCTCAGAAAAATGGAGCGTAGCGACTTTATCTTGTTTATTTTCGCATAATTTATTGTCAGGATGACACAAATCATTGCATTTTTTTTTATTTTCATTAATGCATGGACATCTTTTTGTTTTACATTTCGTATTGCAATTACATCTTAAATTTTCTTGTGTAACAACAAATTGCGCTAGTGATTGGACGAGTTCATTTGATGTACTTGGAATTACATTCTCATCGTTATTTTCCCATTGATCGTCTAACTTATTTAAAGGACATAGCGCTAATGAAAAGATGCTATTTATCCATTGTTTAAAATCAGTATCTTCAATATAATTAGATTTTAAACCAATACTTGATAAATATTTAATTATATTTTGACCAAAGTGAAACATGCATCCTTTGTTTTTAACTCCAGGAAAAGTTTATTTAAAAGCCTTAATGGCAGCAAGTTCAAAATCTGTCATTACTATTTCGGGATTTAAAATTTTCCTGTGACAATTTGCTTCTCTTTGCAAGGCATTTAATATTTTTTTGTAATCCTGGGTTTGGGAATTAAAGTTAGAAATTTTAAATAAATAAAACAATTTTTTAATTTAAATGGAAATTTAATTATTAAATTACTATGCCACTATTTTTTATTTTTTATTATCACCATGAAAATTAATTAAAACTTAAATAATATTCATAAATCGTGGAAAAAGTATCTTTTTGAAAAAGGGGAAAAAGTACCCTTAATTTTATTTTTAGAATTTTCGGGGAAAAAGTACCTTTTTGAAATCGGGGAGAAAGTACCGTGGAAAAAGTACCCCTAGCCAATTATTGAACCAGTTTATTGTTTTTTTTTTCTTAACGCAATAGCTTTCTGTCCGATAGATTTTTTTTAAGCACCAGGTTCGAGTTTTGATGTCATACCTTTTTTTTATTTTCTTTTAATATTTATTTTTTTGAAAAATATTTGAGTTATTTTTGTACTTTTTTACTTTGAAACAACACTTTTATGTATAATTATCAAAAGAGTTTGGGCAGTATGATGTAGTCTATGCGTTTGATTTAAATTTTTTTTTGAAAATTTTTATGACATATGACATCCAACGGATATCGATCCTCGACTCTTGCATCTCGTAGACGAGTGACTCATCAGCTAAACCACAAACACTCTTTGGAAAAATTTTGTTTAAAATTAAACTTAAATCAATTGTCAAAAAATTTTTGTTTTACAAAAAGTCTAACGTTAGATTTTTTTTTAAAGAATTTTAGGAAATTATTTTTTTAAATTATGTTTCTTTCTTTAAAAAAAAATAATTTTCCAAAAAAAAAATATAAAAAACATTTATTTTCTCTTTCAATTAAACTTATTTTTGGATACAAACGACACTCAAAATATTGTTTAAAAAGTTGATGACTTTAGTTTTTTTTCAAAAATTTAAATATTATTTATCATCAATCCTTGAAAATTTGCTTTAAAGAAGTGAATATCCTTGATTGCTCCCCTTAAAAATCTCTTAATAATTACCTTTCTTTTTAATCTAAATTTTGCTTAAAAATAAACATTAAAAATTCTTTTTCATGATTTTAATTTATTAAATAAAATAAATTTTAGTTACATTAATGTTTCATTTACATTAAGGTTTATAAATTTTGTACATAAATGTATTTTCAACATAAATGTCTTTTTGAACATTTATTTTTTTGTAACATTTATCCGTGCGATCCGAAATACCACCTTAATGTTGCAAATTTGTAACATTTTAAACTTACAGTGTATCATATAAAATAAGAAATTCTGTATTCACTAGTATATTTTTTATTACTGTCTTATTTATATTGTTTAAAAACACGGACCTACAAAAACGGTTCAGTAGTTTATGTAAGTTACCAAATGCTACAAAATGTAACAACTATTTGTCTATCGCCAAAAAATTGGTAATGCTAAGTTTATTTTGATTTGGAAAAAAAAGCCGAAAAATTCAAACAAGGGTCTAAAGTGACATCTAGAAATCTCGGATTTTTCTCATTCGAAATTTCCACATTAGAATATTTTAGGTTGAGTTTTTATTAAAAAGCGTACTTACTGTCTTACTTTTACCCTACTCCCATTTACACAAATACTTTTCCGAGATTTTTTTGTAGCTTTAAATTAATGTAATTCACACTGTTTGAGGCAATCCAATACGAGATTTCGTAAGTATCAACACATTTTATACTTTTCCCGTAAAATTATGCAATTATGTGCAAAAGAGGTATGGTCATATCCGTTTCATTTAAAACAAAGCTGAAATCGTTTTTTAAATCATCTTTGATAGAAAAAAAATTTCTTTTTTAAAATTAACCTTTTTACATCTGAAGTTGAACAAAATTAACCAAAAAAATTTTGGTAAAAAATTTAATAAAAATATTTTTAATATTCAATAATTTAAGTCCCAAATTTCAAAACCTAATGCTCCTGTTAATGTCCAAATTAATTTTATTGGACTAAATGAAATTTCTTTCAAAAAAAAAAAGAGTTTATTTGGATTACTTTTTCTAAAAATTTCAATCTTTTTGGCTTAAACTATTAATTCTTAAAACATTTTTTGAAAAATATGCTCTTGGACATAAAAAAAAATAAATTAGATTTTTTTCTGCCTCAAAAGCGATTTTTTAAATTTTTAGAATTTTGTTCTCTTTTACCCTTAAAATAACAAGAATCAAAAAAAAAAAAAAGATTAAACATTTTTTTTTGTTAAAGGTTATGTAAAAGAAGAAGAACGAATATTGCCAACAAACGAACTTCAACGAAAAATGTGGTTATTATTCGAATATCCAGAGACATCACAATGGGCTCGTTTTGTAGCTTTAATATCAGTGACCGTCATACTTACAAGTATAGTTACATTTTGTTTAGAAACATTACCAAATTTTAAACGCTACAAATTAGTCGACTTTGAAAATAGTACAAATAAATCATTTTCAATAATCGAAGACGATATACCCAATTGGAATGAGCCATTTTTTCTTATTGAAACTGTGTGTATCATATGGTTCTCATTTGAATTTATAGTTCGTTTTGCATCGTGTCCATTAAAATTAGTATTTCTTAAAAGTATTATGAATGTTATTGACATTGTTGCCATAATACCTTATTTTATAACACTTGGTACTATATTTGCTGATGAGCAAAAAAAATCTAGTCAAGCAATGTCATTGGCTATACTTAGGGTTATTCGACTTGTTCGTGTTTTTCGAATATTTAAATTGAGTCGTCATTCCAAAGGTCTACAAATTCTCGGTCAAACTTTGCAGGCCTCTTTAAGGGAGTTGGCGTTGCTCATTTTTTTCCTCTTTATCGGTGTCATTTTATTCAGTTCGGCTGTTTATTTTGCCGAAGTTACAGAACAGGATACTTATTTTAAGAGTATACCGGATGCGTTTTGGTGGGCTATGATTACTATGACCACAGTTGGATATGGCGATATGCGTCCTATATCTCTGTGGGGTAAGATAGTCGGTTCCATGTGCGCCATAGCCGGTGTATTAACAATAGCTCTTCCAGTCCCGGTTATAGTCTCTAATTTTAATTATTTTTATCATCGTGAAACAGACAACGACGATTCAAAAGACCTCAAGTATTCACATCAATCAGACTCGTCACCTTATTTAACAGCGCCTTGTAGTTCTGGTTCGATGAAAAAAAGCGATCTTGACGACTCTGTTGGTGGTACATCTTATCAAAATATGATGCTTGGTAATGACGGCGAAACGTCCGAGTATTTTAACTCGCCAACAATGCCGTCGCCTCATAATCTTATGGACGCATGGTCCACCAATCTAATGATGCATACGCCCGATAAATCACCCTCAACCAAATATCATTTAATACCGAATAATAATAATACGAATTCAAATAATTTACTCAATAGATCGACAAATAGTATTAATTTAAATATAGCTAATGTTGAAACCGATGTGTGACAATGACTTGGATTGAATTTTTCTCTATTCGTTGTAGCAATAATTTATTTTTTCAAAAATTTGTAAATATTTATTAAACAAGCTATTCTTATTTTTTATATATAATCGGATCTCATTCTTTTTTTTTTCTTTCTTGAGTCATTCTTTTTTTTTTGTTAGAATAGTATTTAAGGCTTTAACAGGAAAGAAAAGAAATGGGAAATTTTTTTTTTTGTAAGGAGAATATCAAGCGAAATTGGTAACAAATTAAAAGATCAATATTCGTACATTTTTTTTAAAATTAAGATTTTATTATAGACATTTTAATTATCCTTATACGTAAAGCATTTTTTCCGATGATAAGAAAAACTAAGGAATTTTACTTAATTGAATCATCACGGCAAAAGAAAGACTTGTTAATAGACCTCTCTAAAAAAATACTCAAAAACAAAACTTTATTTAAAACCTCGTTAAAACAGCGTTTTCTTCTAACGGGAAAATAAAGTTTTATTTTAATTGAAAATTTCAATTAGAAAAATACTTAAACAAAACTTCATTTTGTCACATTTTCTTTGTAAAAAGTGGTATTACAATTACAGTTTGGTCTAGATCATTGATACTAATGTTAAAATTTTCATAGCCATTATCATTATTAAGCGTTAAATAAAAACAATTAATTTTTCGTTTCTTATTGATAATTGTTTATGAAATGATAACAGTAATACCATGCTGGCAAAGGTTTTGTAACGCCCCCCTCATATTGGGATTTTAATTTTAACCAAAAATCAAATGACGTCTTATGATATTGGTGATAAATATTATATTACAAAACCTTTGCCAGGACTTTAGTAATAGTAATGGTACTTTTTCAATGAAAGTGAAAAATTTCAAAATTTTTTTTTGTAATTAAAAGGAATATGATTTGTCTTATTTTTTATGAAATTAGGTGCTAAGACTTCCATATTTAAGTGTCTTCAAAATTAATTTAGCAAATAAGTGACAAATCATATTTAAAATAAAAGACTCGTCACTTACATGGTCACATATTTGGACAGAGCCTATTAATGGGGGGTCTTTGAAGTTTATTTCTATTCACTCATTTCAATTTAGAATATTAAGTGCTATTTTTTTTACGGAATAATTTTTTTCTTAAGTTTAAATTGCTTCATCTAGCAAAAAGGGAAAATTTTTTTCCAATATGTTGAGTTTGATTTAACAAGTATTCTGCTCTCATGGTAAAATGGTGTTTCACTGCTTATACTAAAAAGACTTTTTTTAAGCGGTATTTTCAAACTTGAAAAATAAGGTAGTAAAAAAATTTTTCATATTTTGGTGTAGTAAAGTTGTTACATTTTGTAGCAATTTAAAGCTTTAAGAAAAGTATATAAATAATAAAGTTATATGAAACTGTACCAATTTAAATGATTGAATCGAAATGAACAACTCCACAGCCTCCTATTAATGTAAAAATCAAAGTTTTTAGTTTTTGTGAAGTAATATCCTTTCAAGTTCAAAATTTTCATGCTCAAATTTTGTTTTTTTTTCTACAATAACAAGATCAATTATGTAAAGTAATTAATAAAGTAAAAAATTTTCAATTTTTAAATAAAGTTTTCTAATATCGGAATATGTAAAAAAAATTTAGAATCAAATAATTACACAAAAATTTTATCGGTTTAATCGTTATGAGACGACAAATACTAATTTCGCTTGATTCCAAACATATTTATTTTTAAATTTATTATTAAAATATCAAATTTTGAAAACCTGTGTACGTCTTTTATTTTACTTATTTATATTTAGACCAATCAAATCACTATTTGTCAAATTATCTTATCGAATTAATTTTGAAAAATTTTTTTTTTTTGATTAAAAATTGTTACTTCTTTTTCAATTTTAATTTTAAGTATGAGATCATGAATTATATTCTTTTTTTTTTTTTTATAAATTTTAAATTTAAATAAAAATTATTAATCTATTTAGAAAGATAAAATATTCTTTAATTTTTCAAAAAGAATAAAATCATCTGTAAAAAATGAAATTCACCATTTTTAGACGCTATAGCGATACGCCACCTTGAAATTTTTCAAAGCGTATTTAGTAGTCCTTTTATTTATCGTCGAAATTACCGTAGAACTCATTTTTAGAAAGCTTGTAAAATTTTTTTTAGACAAAAGGAAACGGAAAAAATTTTAATTTTGATGGAGTCGTCACTAACCTCTATCAGGAATGCCATAACAAGGTATTAAATTGATTTTTCTTGAGTATGATTTTGTCTCTAAAGAAGCGAATTTTAGAAGCAAGGTTTTACGGTAGATATTAGTAGACCAAAAAAATGTCCAAGCAGAAGATCGAGGGTTCAAATCCTGTGCGAGTCAAAAAAATTCAAATGAGTTCACAAATTATCTTTTCGCATTATATTGAGTAAAACACCTACCTAACCCAGCTTGTGACCGTCGAAACGCTACTTTAATTTTATATTTTACTTCTCCAAATTTCGAGGTTAACTATATTCAATATATAACTTTACTTTTGTACTGCACTTTTATGGGACTAGATCAAAATAACTTGATTTAACGGGTGAACCATAATGATCGTGATGAACTGGCGAATAGGAGTGTACGAACTCCAACAGTCAGAGTATATTATAGTATTTGGTAAAATTTTATCGTAAATTACGTTTAATAAAGTGAAAAAATGTCTTTTTGGAACGACGACGAATATACATTTCGGATTTGTACTTCTTTGGTACATACCAAATACCCAGACTTGGGGTCTTTTCAAGTCTTTGCCTTTGAGATGCTTCACTTTAATAAATAAGGGATTCGTCGATCTCGACAATTTGGCCATCGCCACCAAGTTTAAAGTTGGCTTTATCTAGAGCATTGATAGATGTAAGACGAAGCTTTTGGCGCATCGTTATGAGCGATTGACGACTAACCGAAAAAATATTCGATAGGTCAACTTGTCTGGTTTGAATAGCCCAATGATGAATAATATTCAAAATTATTTTGAGACTAAAAGTAGAAGTTTCAAAAAATGTATCTTTTCTAATTGAACAACGTTCACGACATTAAGAGCAGCGCCAAACATATTGGTCTGGAATATTTTTTTGAAATTTGAAGTCTTTTTCACATTTGGAGCAATAAACTTTACTTGCTATCAGATTTTTAAATTTTAGCCAACTAATTATTAAAAAATTGTCATTTAAATCAATGACTTCACAAAGTCTCAGACTTTCAATTGGCTTTGTCATTTTATTTGTAATTTTCAGAATTTCTTTATTTTTATTTTATGATATGATTCATGAAATTTCAATATTATACAGTATGTGTAGAAAATTTAGAACAAATCTGTTTTTTATTTTAATTTTCTAATTTTTTATTCCTGCCGTTAATTTTTTCAAAGAAGAAATCAAATTGTTACAGATATCTTTCGACCTCTGTCTCATCTTTCAAATTATGTACAATTTTTAGTAGCTTTAGGTCTTGGTTCTTTTTTCAAACGATTTTTTTTCTTTTCTGGGAATTTTTGGTAATCTTAGCTAAAAAAGGTGTAATGATAGGTAAATTGTATTATTTTTTGGCAAGCTAAAAAACATACCAAAAAAAAAGTTTTATTAAAACTTTTTGAGAAATGCTCAGTTAAATTTCTTCAATTGTGATATTAAAAAATAAGCCTAATTTGATAAATAACTTAATTATCTTTAATTTGAGACCAAGCTTGTCAAATGATGGTGTGGTATCATTGAGGAAAAAAAATAATTCATTCCTTTGAAAATTATTCTATTCTTATTAATATAAAAGACAATTCAAGAAGACTTTTATTCAATGATTTAGCTCACTGAATTTCAAGAACGTCACATTCTTTAATGAGACATTTAAATTTAAGATGACCGTAATCTCATGATCGAAAAGTTAATTTAAAATAATTTCCATCTTTCTGATAGAGGAATTTCAGGATTATGAATAAAAATCTCTTCATCAATGATCCTACATCATTATTTGACTTAAAAATTGTAAATAAAAAAACGACTTAAAACTAAATTTTCAAATTTAGACCATGCATTTAAACTAGAAATTAATTTTTTTTTTTAAATATTATTTTTTGCAGTGTTAAAACTAAAAATTCGGTTTAAACTCCGCATCAAAAGTATGTAGAAAAAAAATTCAAATCACAGGATAGATGCATGGGAAAAAAGCGAAATTTCGGTTTTTATCCCTGGGGTTAAATACGCGAGTTAACGGTAGCTAAGATTACCAAAAAATTCCCAAAAAAGAAAAAAAATGGTTTGAAAAAACCGATCTTTTAAAATATATTGAGGATCAAACTCAATATCTATTATATTTGCCAAGTGAGCGAGTCCTTGTTTAAATTCGTGTTAAAACTCTTATGTCAAGTATATTTACGCTTCTCAGCGTAGTTTTTTACGATTTTAGTCCTGAGATTTATTGATTTATATGAATTAAATATGTATGTTGAAATGAAAAAAATGTTTGTTAATCATTTTTAAAAAAAAAACTCTTATGTGCGTTGGAATTGTTTAATTTTGCGTGTTAAAAAGTTTTATGTGCGTTGTTCAGTTAATGTCTGTTAGAATAAAATTCGTGTTTGCTAAAAATTTTTGATTGTGCGTTGAAAATTTTTGTATGTGCGTTTGTTAGGCACACCCTTGAAAAAAGAACCAAGACCTAAAGCGACTAAAAATTTTACATAATTTGAAAGATGAGACAGAGGTCGAAAGATATCTGTAACAATTTGATTTCTTCTTTGAAAAAATTAACGGCAGGAATAAAATAAAAAACAGATTTGTTCTAAATTTTCTAGACATACTCTATAATAATTTATTATAATATGCAATTTCTTTTAAATAGTTTAATTTTATTTAAGTGTAAATATACGGACAATTAACAAATTTAATTGACAAGACCCCAAAAACTTAACTTAATATTTTTTTATGAATAACTCATACTAAGTCATAAATGTGCAAAATTTCATTTATCTCCCATATGTCCCGTAGATTATGGTTCACCGGTTAAAATAAAATGTTCAATCAAACGAGATTTTTCAAAATCTCATTTTAGTTCGCTGATTTATCTATTTCCCGATTAAATTAGGTAGACTGAATCAATTTTTTTTCATAAAAAAAAGTTTATTTAGATTTCTGCTTACGATGCTTAAATTTTGCTTTTTAAAAAAATTCAATATTCAAAAATAATTGAAATTGAATTGAGCTCAAAATATTTTAAATAAAAATACATTTTGACTTGACTGCAATATAGAATAAGGTTTTATGGCTAATTTAATTCGGATCTCGATGAAATGAATAGACTGATACTCTCAACCTTAATCGACACAAT
The DNA here is from genome assembly GCA_002922825.1 of Brachionus calyciflorus. Lineage (NCBI taxonomy): Eukaryota > Metazoa > Rotifera > Eurotatoria > Ploima > Brachionidae > Brachionus > Brachionus calyciflorus. The sequence continues at coordinate 163,728 of NTPY01000937.1, read as the reverse complement.
GTTAAATAATTTTTCTAATTTAAAAAAAAGAATAACTAGATTTCTTTTTAAAATTTTTCTAGATTCAATAAAAAATGCTTTTTAAATTTTTCATTGGTTGAATAGTTTTAAAAAAACTTGATCTAAAAAAAGAAAAAATTCTTTTCCAAAACACTTCTCTACATTGAGTCATTTTTTTCTCTTTTTCCTAAAATTTTAATCAGATTACAAAATAAAATGAGATGAAGAAACTCGATCTGTTCATAAAAGATACTCTTTTTGATTTTTAAGATTAAAAATAGACTAAAATGAACATTTTTAAAATTTCTGGAAATTTTAAAAATAGTCTGATCCCTGCTAGAATTCTAAGCTGGAAAATGTTCACACTAGAAACTTTTGCTTTTGCAGTTAGTAAAAACAATTATATTTCATTTAATTCTAATCATTTTAAAAATTTGAAATGGCTAAAAAAATATTCAAGTCCAAAATCGACAGTGAAATTCAAGAACAAAAAACTTTTGACCAAGTATCGAATAAAACTGAGGCGAGTAATGAAGAAGATGTAAAATTTTATGGTGATTGCAAAGTTTGCAATGACAAAGCTACTGGTATGCATTACGGAATTTCATCTTGTGAAGCGTGCAGAGTATTTTTTTTAAATTAAAAATAAGAATTTTTAAACTTAATTAAATTCTTACTTGAAGACATTTTTCAAGCGAGCAATAATAAATCATAAGAAGTACCATTGTCGCCATAAAAATTGTACAATTGACAAACGACAAAACAATGTAACTAAGTGTAAATACTGTCGCTGGAAAACATGTCTCAATATGGGTATGTCCTTAAATATTGGTAAAATAGCGTGTATGAGGAATTCAATAAATAAAGCGACTAGTTCTCTTAGATCAAATGCGCATAATTTAAAATCTAAGGATACGATTGAATTAAACCATAAGAATAATGAGCAAAAAGAATCCGAATCAAGTGACAATATAAATATTCAAAAATTAGACGAAAATCATGAATCATTTGATTCGGTTAATTGCAAATCTCAGGATTTTTTTCAAGCTTATTACAAAGAATTTCAAAGTCAAAATAAAGAATGAGTCCTTTTTGTATTTAACTCTTAATTCTAATTCAATAAAAATTTTTAATAATTGATTTTAATTTCTAAAAAGACATATCTTTTGCATATAAAAACATTTACTTTTTATTCAAAGCTGTCATATAATAGATTTATACATTATTTAAGATTTATATTTTGTTGTGTTTTGCATTTTTAATAGTTCCACGTAACTGAGAATTCATACTACCTTAAATGGAAATATCTATTTTATATACGTTTTTTAATATGAATCTAGTCACGTATTTCATGCCTATTTATTTTACTTTCTTATTATTATTAAGTCAAAAAGAAGCACTTAAAGGTACTGAATGCAGTTGGACAACTGATCAAAAGAACAGATAACTATCGGAATTTGATGCCAATGTGAAGAGGATTCGAGAACTTCAAATGGAGGTAAAAGAGAGAATCAACATGTAAGACCCAATTAAACCAGTGTTTTTACTTCTGAAAATCATAGCATTTTTTTTCTCCCTTCTTAAATTCATCTTCTTTAAATTTCTGGTATTTCTTTCTACAGTTTTTATTCTTATTCTTATCGAATTTCTTTACATAATTTATCTTTTGTTCACCTACGTTCCTACCTTTAATCAAACTCTGATGTATTTGGGTCTTACATGCTGCTTCTCTCTTTTATCTCCATTTGAATTTCACGAATCCTCTTCACATTCGCATAAAATTCCGATAGTTATCTGTTCTTTCAATGGAGGTAAAAGAGAGAAGCAACATGATACACCAGTGTTTTATGGGAGAAGCACTGAAAATGATTTCGAATAGTATTAAGGCTGCAGGAGTTCCAGAGAACAGGAAACTAGCGGTAATTACTCCTTATTTCGGTTTTTAATACATTATTATCAAAAGAGTACATATGTTAAAACTTTAGACGGATATTTAAAATTACTATTGGAAAGAGGTAATAGTAAGGCCAGAAAAATTAAGTTAGATTTATTTGGATTAAAATGAAATGAATGAATTTTTAGTAAAATTTCAAGAGTTAGCAAATGAATCTGGGATGGGACAAGAAGATTTAATTCTAATATTCTCCCATTCACTAAATCCTAAATGTGCATTAGAAGTTCAGATAAGAGAACCTAAATATATAAAATTTGAAAAGAATTTAGGATTTATTAAAGAATTTAGGAACCTAGGAAAACAAAAGATAAATTATGGAAAGAAATTCGATAAGGGTAAAAATAAAAACTATAGGAAGATATATCAGAAATTTAAAGAAGATGAATTTAAGAAGGAAAAAAATGCTATAATTGTCAGAAGTTAGGGCATATTTATAGCTTAGGATTTTTAGAAGGTAAAAAAGATAAAGAAAGCGAATTATGTAAGATTAAGAAATTCGGATGCAAAAGAAGCAATTTCAAGTAGGACGAGAAAAAGCAAATGTTGTATCACTTTTAGCTGAATCAAATAATTTATTAATGACTGAAGGTTTTATTGAGAAAAAAGAGGTAAATAGAATTGTTTTTGACATAGGTGCGACAATGTCTATTTTAAAGCTGGGCAAATGTGCTATTAAAAACGATATAACTTATAAACCTGATTCAACTCAAGTAAGATTGGCAGATGATAGTTTAGTTAAAGTATGTTGAAAAACAGAAAAACTTGAGGTGAACATAAGCTTTGTATTTTTTAGGAGCAAAATGTGTGAATTTTAAAATTTACTTAAATATAATTTTAAAGCCCCCAAAACCAGTTAAAAATCACAGAAAAATTTTAAAATTTACTTAAATATAATTTTAAAGCCCCCAAAACCAGTTAAAAATCACAGAAAAATTAAAAAATTTTAATTAAACTTTTTCAACCTGTTACAATGTCCAAGGTTTAGATCTCTCAACAATAGATTGAAAACAATTGAATGTTCTTTTATTAATGTATTTTTATCTTGACTAAAGAGTTAAAATGATTTTTAGATGGAGATAGGATAACATATTTTAATAGATTTTGATGAATCAATATTTTATGAAAAACAACCTTTAGATTTATTAAAAATGTAAAATTGACAAATAGAAACATAGGAAATCATACGTATATATGAGGGAAATCCTAAAATACGCTAATTTTCAATGTTTTCTAAAACAATGAAAGTCTTTTTAAAAAAAACAATTCTTTTTTTTATAGAGCGTAGCCTTGAAATAGGAGCTTGGCGACGCTTACTTGTTTATTATAAAATGATACTTTTTCCCGGCGAACAGTCTTGATCACATAACTACAGTACAAAACTGAAATAAGTTAATGAAAACACGGACAGAAACAGAACACTATTTGAGCAAAACACAACACTGTTCGAACATTCGAACAGAAACAAACATTTCTCGAGCATTGTTGGAAAACATGTTTGAAAATTTTCGAACACGCCGTTAACTTATTATAGATTTGTACTGTGAGTAGGATTTAGTGGTCACTTAATAGGTGACCAACTGGCCACACAGTGGCGTAGCTACAGTAGGCGAAGTCAGGCCAATGCCATACCTCGTAAAATTGAGATATGGCGGCGCCATACCAAAAAAATAGACA
>NTPY01000937.1:143958-159998 GCA_002922825.1 Brachionus calyciflorus | reverse complement strand
AGATTTATTAAAAATGTAAAATTGACAAATAGAAACATAGGAAATCATACGTATATATGAGGGAAATCCTAAAATACGCTAATTTTCACTGTTTTCTAAAACTATGAAAGCCTTTTAAAAAAAAACTCTACAATTCTTTTTTTTATAGAGCGTAGCCTTGAAATAGGAGCTTGGCGACGCTAACTTGTTTATTATAAAATGATACTTTTTCCCGGCGAACAGTCTTGATCACATAACTACAGTACAAAACTGAAATAAGTTAATGAAAACACGGACAGAAACAGAACACTATATGAACAAAAACACAACACTGTTCGAACAGAAACAAACATTTCTCGAGCATTGTTGGAAAAGATGTTTGAAAATTTTCGAACACGCCGTTAACTTATTATAGTTTGTACTGTGAGTAAGATTTAGTGTTCACTTAATAGGTGACCAACTGGTCACATATTGCAATAGACCCCCTTTTTAATTTCATATAATATTGAACGTTTAAAAAATGCTGAATTTTGAAAGAATCTCAAAGTAAGCCTTTCATATAAAATTCATACATTATTCAATAATTTTTTTTTATTGTGTTTTTCATTTTTAATAGTTCTGAGAATTCATATTACTTAATATGGAAATATCTATTTTATATTTATTATCTTAAATAAAATCTAGTCACGTACATGATGTCTATCTATTTATTATTTTTTTTATTATTACTATCTTATCATTTTGAATAAACGTTTTAATAAAGCATAGAAAATTATTTATTTTGTTCTTAAAGTCACATGATAGGAGCAGTACAAGATTGACGGAACAAAATCAAAGAACAGATTACTTTAAAAATTAATTTTCAATGTTTCAAGATTTGAGAACTGTTAAGGCTCATTTTATTATCTAATTAATTGCTTAATCCCTCAAAATTTTTCAGAAATCCGCGTCATGTCAATCTTTCATAGTTTTGAAAGTGAAAATTAGCGTATTTTAAGATTTCCTATATTTACATTGTGTTTAGATTATTTTTAATTAATATTTTATTTGAAACTTTCAATTCCTGAATTTTTATACTAATTAAATTATATACAGTACAAAGCTGAAATAAGTTAACGAAAACATGAACAGAAACGGGACATTGTTCGAAAAGAAACACAATGCTGTTCCAACAGAAACAAATATATTTGAAAACATGTTTGAAAATATTCGAACACGCCGTTAACTTATTATAAATTTGTACTATATTAGCAGCTAGATTTACCTTTTAAACATTTTGGCGCCTATTTTAATCTTTGAAAATAATTCTCATGATTTTTTTTTATCGTTGTAAGAAAGAGCTAAAAAGCGCGCTTTTTATTGCTTTTTTTTTATTTGAAAAAACGTTTAAGTCACTTGCTTCAGATTTAGTGGCCGTTTTGAGCATCGGATTGCAGAAGTAGTATTTAAGAGGTTATTTCGGATTTATTGAAAATTCATGTCACAAAATAATTTTTTAAAATCACAAGTTAATAATTACAACGTTTTAAAAAAAATTAAATAACCATAAAAAGAAATCAATCAAATTTTTTTCAGTTAACTTAGAATCATTTTTTTCTCCGTTCTGAGTTATAAGATCTAAAAACTCAAAAAACTCAGAACTCAGAAAAAAAAATAAGATAAAACAGGTTTAAAAAATACTTATTGAATTTTTAGATTTATTTTGCTAAACTTAACCAAAATACTTAACTCTTTTTTTGAAAATAAAACTAACATTTTAAATCAGAAAAATAAAGTATAACATCTTTTTTAAAATTAAATGGAAAAAATGTAATTACAAAAAAAGCTCTCAATTTTTATAAAATGAGCTCCAAAATTTTATTTACAAATTAAAACTGAAAAATCAAATGTCATTTCACGGATATAAATCAACTGTTTTTATGGACATTTGTTCGTACAATTTAAAAAAAAATCGATTTTAAATTCGATTTATTTTCAATATATCGGGATTTATAATTTAAACCAGAATTTTTACCATAGTCCAAAATATATGATAATCTGAAACATAGATTAAACTGTCTTTTTTTAACAGTATTGAAATGTTTATAAAAAACATGGTTTTTATGGTCACAAGAAACAAATTCAACTTTTTTTTGGACTAGAAATGCTCAGTTTTAAATTTGCTCTTTTTAAGAAAAAAATTGAATTGTAAAATTACTTGCATAGTAAAAAACTTTTGTTAACAAAATTTGATACAATTCTAATGTTGCAAGTGTGACTAAATCTTTTTAAAACAACTTTTAAAATCTCTAATTTAGATTTTGAAACAAAAAAAAATCCTAAAAATAAAAGCTAAATTTAAAGCAAAGATGAAACAAGAAAAATCAAAAATTTTCGAATATTACGATAGTGTAAGAAATTCAATTGACATTCAATGTGAAAAATTGCACTCTAAATTCAAACAAAATGACATGGAAACAAATAGCATCAATTTAACGCGTACGAAATTCTTCGAAAAAATCAATCAAGTTCAAACACACAATCTAAATCAATTAGATTCGAACAAAAATGAGAACCAATCCAAAGAAATTCTATTCAAAAACAAATTTTGTTTTTGTATTTTAAGAAAGCGTTGTGACGATGAAAGCTCATTTTTTGGCGATAATAAAATTGGTAAACTAGTCATTACCAATCAGTACATTTCTCAGAGTTTAAGAGACACTTTATCCGGTATTTATAATAGCGAAATATTCGATTTAGAATTTGTTAAATTAAACCCACAAGACGACATCTTAATGTATGTTCTAATGGAATTATTTGATGTCAAAAAAGAACATAAACTTGATATTTTAGACTTATCTGATGTCAAAATAAACAAAATAGAAAATTTAAAAATGGAAAAAACAAATATTAAAAGTTTAAATCAAACTGACTTTGACATAGTTTACAGTTTAATTGACCCGACAAGTTTAAAATCATGTTACTTTGAAGCCTTTAACCTTGTAAAAATCCCAAAAAATTCCTTCAAAGGTATCAATCATATAAAAGAGCTTAATATTGTTAATGGCACAGTTATGGGTAGTCAATACGAAGAGGGCTCTTTTAACGGCTTAAACGAACTCGAGAGATTAGGTTTTTTTCGTTCGGATTTAAAAGTCTTGACACCAGGTCTTTTAAGCGGTTTAGATAATCTTACAAGACTCGATATTGGTCAAGGTAAATTACAAGCAGTCGAAAAAGACACGTTTAAAAATTTAAAAAATTTAAAATATTTGAGTCTTTTTTACAATAAAATAAATTATTTGGATAATAAAGACGTGTTCAATGGTCTAGAAGAATTAAAAGTTTTGGAATTAGGACAAAACGGAATGACTAAGATGAACAATGAGATATTTTATTCGCTTAAAAATTTGACTTATTTAAATTTAAGAAATAATTATCTTAGTGATTTGAAACCAAGTTGTTTTAAGGAGTTGAAAAATTTGGAATTTTTAAGTTTAATTGATGATCGTAGTGATAATTATTCAATTGATTTAGAAGATGTTAAACTACCTAAGCTTAAATATTTGGCTTTAAATGCCAAAGATGTACCAAATTTTCAAGGAATAAAGCTAGAATTTTTGTACATAGAAGGCCTGGAAGATTTAGACGAGTATTCTTTGAGAGGTCAAAGTAAACTTAAAGGACTTCGATTGGATATTGATTCTAAAATGATGTCTAAGATTAATAAGAAGAATTTTGAGTGCTTGAAAAATTTGAGCTATTTGAAAATTAAAGTAAAAAATGGATTGCCTTCGAAGGAAAAATTTGAAAGCCAAGCAGAGAGTTTGAAAAGTTTACTTGCAAAAAAACCTGCTTTTATTAACAATTCAAGCAATTATGGTGGATTTTTTGAAGTAATTATTTTGTTAAATTTTTTGGATTTTGGACAATTTTTTTTATTATTAAATTTTTAAGGTTTCAAACTTTGAGGAGATTTCTGAAGAAAAATTCATTTCAACTGAATTGAATTTTGATCAAGTAGCCACTGAGGCAGTAAATTATTACTATCAAGTTAATTTTTTTTATTAGTACGAGAAATTTTTGTTACAAACTTTTCTATCGACCAATTCATTAAATTAACTAGCTTTTTTTTTCTAATAAATTTAATAAAAACACCATTTAAAATTTCTAAAATTTAATTTCATCAGTGTTATTTTAAACAGAAAATATAATTGTCCATAATTATTACTGATTTTTCCAAGCTTTGTTAAAGCTTATTTTTCATCTGCAGAAAAATCCGTTTTTGATTATGGTCTTAGCTTTTAATTTCAATCTAATTTGTAGTTTCAAAAAATAATTTGAAATAATTTTCAAATTAAGAATTCAATATTGATTTCTAAAATTAATTTTCATAACAGTCATTGATGTTAATTTAAAAAATTTTTAATTTTTGTGGCCAAAAATTTTATTCATGTGACCAGAAAAATAATTTTGGTTATCAATTTTTTAGAAATTTATATTAATTTGTTCACATTTTATGTGACAAATTAATAAAATGCCTGGTCACCTAATCGGCATAAGTGAATTGGTCAAATGCGGCACTTGCCTCGAAAAAGTGAAAATATTTTTTTTCGAATTTTTTTAATTAATTTTTTTCCACAAAAAAAAGTTAATCCCGGAAAAAATGTTTAAAAAAAAATTGAAAGAAATTTGCAAAAAAATTAGAAAAAAAAATTTTTTTTTGTGGTTGCGGTAATGGTAATGTCACTTTTTCCAGGCAAGTGTTATACCCAGCAAGACTCAAATCTTTGAGTATTGGAATCGGATAATTAACCAGATTATTACCGTAAATTCTCGTTAATTAGTCCACGTATTTAAAATTGATTTTTTAATATTGTCCGTGTACTAGAGACCAACCTTTCCATGTTAAAACTTTTTCGATTTTTGATTCCGAATCAAAAATAAAAAATCTAATCTTAGTACGTGTTTTTAGTTTAATTTTTGATTTTTAAAACACGGTCTAATTTTTGAGTTTGGTATTATAGTACCGGACAGACTCCAGAAAAAAAAATAAAAAATTGAAATTAAATTGAAATTAATTTCAATGAATAATTCTGAAAAAATTTATGTTGCTCGCCGATTAAAACTTTAAATTTTCCATCCTTTTTCTGTTAAATATTTCTGTGATTTTAGCTAAAATTTGTTGAGCAAAGTTCTCATTTCCTGATTCTAAAGATTTTGATAAATTGCTTCAAAGTAATAATTAAAAGCACCGTCATATTTGTTTAATTCGTTTATTATTTCTTCATGCTCGCTTAATATCTTTAAGGCTTTGTCCAAATTTTTCATTTCAACACAATTCAACAATTCATTGCAAAATTTTTCCACAAAAAACTTTCCAGTTAAACTCATTCTTTTATAATTATCATTTGTGTTTAAATATTTAAGGTCATTAACATGTCCAAAATCATCATCATCATCTTCGTTGTCTTAATAAAAACAATTAGAAATTTAAAAAATTATTTAATCAATAGTAAAATTACAAACTAAATTTTCAAACCAAAGTTCAATACCAATAATCGAGTCTATTTCTTTAAAATAGATTTTCATTAATTCTTCGTTTTTATAAAGCTCTCTGAAACTAAAGCAACACTCAAAAGCAAGTCTATTATATTGGAGTAAATTAATCAATGTTGAATGTTCATGTAAAATTTTAATTAGTTCATATTGGTCATTTTGAATAGAACATTCCTTTAATTTTTCAAGTAGTTTTTGTAAAAAAAGAATTGTTAATGTGTCACTTTTGATTGTATATGGAAGAGGAACAGTCTCAGGAGACAAACGTTGTCGATATTTACCGTATTACCTCAAATAGAAGCGCCCGCAAATAGAAGAGCGGATCTTGTATTTGAGGCAAAAATCATGTCTTATTCGAGTAAAAATAAAAGAAAAAAATGATTCAAATAGTAGGCAATTTTGAAAAAGATTTTGCAAAAACAAATAGAGTTTAAATGAAACAGATTTTCATCGAATGCTTCGAATACAAGGTTTATTTTCTTTTTTTGTTCTTTTTTTTTGCTAATTCGAGTCATAATATCTCATCGAAAAATTTTCGAATAAAAGAACATGAAAAAAAACCGGCCTGACCTTCTATTTGAGGTAATACGGTATATGGACCATCTTTATATTAAGAAAAAAAATCAAAAAAAAATTCAAAAATTTTAATAAAATTTTACACGATTGATCAAAAAATGTTGACTCATAATCATAATTGCCAGTTACTTGAGCTACTTTAAGCGTTAATTTATAACAAAATTCTTTGTTATTTAATAGATAGGCTAGATGGTAAGCTGGATAAAAAGTTGTTTTAACATCCGAATCGTCAAAATGTTTAAAATATTTTTTTTTCTTTCGTCTAATAATTTCTCAACTGTGTTGAAATCATTTTTTTCAGCACAATCTTCAATTTTATCAGATAATTGTGGCAAAATTATTTTGTTTAAATCTCTATCGCTTAAGTTTTCCATTAAAGTTTTTTTTCTTCAATTCTTTAACTTTAAATTAAGAAATTCTTTTTTCAAAAATTTCTAATAACTATTAATATTTTATAAATTCTTTTTTTAGGTTCTAGAATATCTTATAATTTAATGCTCTTTCATTATTGGTATATCTTTGCTCAGTTTTAAAAATTTAACCTATAATTGACTTTTCCTTAGGACTGAAGTCGCAATCCTACTCAATTTAAGATTCTTACTAATATCAAAATAATAGCTTATTATTATTTTCTACACTTGTTGAGTAGTAACCTCGCTATATGTGAACAAATTATGAATAATCAGAAAGATGAAGAATCTTTAATAAACTTATAATACAAAAGCTTAATATCAATGGTGTGTAGTGTGGATTGTAGTGGTTGTAGTTAGCCTGGTGTGCATAATTCAAACTCCAACTTAATGACGTAAATGAATCTTATTGACATCAATCCCACTTAAAAGATCTTCCGATCTTATGTTATATTTTAAGAGGAAAATGAATATAAATAACTCTTTAGTTCTCTTTTATTTTATCCTTAGTTTTAATTAATTTACAATTGAGTTTGAATAAAGTTTTACAAACAAATAATCTTTTACTTTAAATCCCAATCCTCAACATACTTTTAACAACAAAATTTTGAAAATCTGTAATTTTCATTAATTATTAAAGCCAGTTTCTTTTCTTAATTTAAGATTAAACGAATTAAAATTTATATCTCTCAAATAATTCCAGAACAATTTTTTTTATTTATAGTCATTAAGGAATTCACACTTAAAAAATAAAGCTTTTTGAAAGAAATTAAATTCATCTTAATTTTTTCTTTTTAACTAAATCTTCTTGAAAATTTTATATTTTGGACATGGATTGACGATATAAAGAGAGAAAGACAATCTGAAAATTTATTTCGCTTCGAAAAAATTTAAGAAAACTTATTCATTTAGTTCTTTTGGTTCATTTGGTTCATTTAGTAAAAATAATTCTTGGAAAACTTATTCACTTGGTTCTTTTGGTTCATTTGGTTCATTTAGTAAAAATAATTCTTGGAAAACTTATGCACTTGGTTCTTTTGGTTCATTTGGTAAAATACTTGTTGAAAAATTTATTCACTTGGTTCTTTTTGTTTATATTTAATCCTGAGATCGAATTTTTTTGAAAATGGTATAAATTCCGCATTTATCACTTTTCAAAAATATTCAAAAACAAAATGCTTATAGACAGATTAAATGGAAAATTTGGATTAAATTGCAATGCAAGAAACGGCGAGATAATTATTCAATTTAACATTCTTACGGCAGCAAATTATTCAAATTAAAGAATTCTAACCATAAAATTAGCCATAGTTTGCCATTTGACGAGCCGAGTCACATGGCTAACTAGGGCTAATTTTAGGGTTAGAATTGTTTTAATAAAATGAAAATAACTGGGTCATTAGGGTTTAGGGATGGTAAAGAGTTTAGGGAAAGAGATGGTTCAGCGTTAGCCAATGTAATTTAACAAGAATTTAAAATTTATTTTAAAAAATTTTATTTACACAATTTTTTCAAATTATACGAATTTAACACTATATAAACAGTCTTTTAAACTTAAACAAAAAGAAGGCAAAAATCTTCAATTCTTTTTTTGTCAAATTAAAAAAAAAAAGAAACTAATTTCATTTAAATATCTTTGCTAGAAACTGATTCACTATATTGTTCATGATTCTGTTTTCTTAAAATGAAAAAAAAATTAACGATTTTGATAATTTTTGAGCTTTTTTTTGAGTTACTTTTTTTTTTTCTGGCTATTTTCACCTTCATTTGATCTTTTACTATTTGAATTTTTAATAACTAATTGCTCATTTTCGTTTTCATTGGTCATAGAAATATTTGAATTTTTATAAAATTAATATTTGAACTATTTTTGATAGCTTGTTTTTTATTTATCAAATCTTGAAGATAAAGTTTACACGCTTGACTAAAATCAGAATTTAAATCAATCTGATAATTCGCAAGAACAATTCTGTTTTTGTTAAAATAAGTTATAAGTTCATATGCTTCATTAACCGTATCTAAAGAAATTTCTGTAAAAATTAACGAATCTTGTTTTAGCTCATTTTCAATCATTTCTCTAAACTGGTTTGTTAGGATACGCTTATCGGAATCAACAACCTCTTTGTTTTTTAAAAAATCAATTGATTTTTTTAGAATATGAAGAATACCGCATAATCTTAGAAGATGTGTTGACGATTTTCCAAACATAGCTCTTTAGATTGTTTAAAAAATTAATTATTTTAAAAATTTAAAATTTTTAAAATGAAAAAATACCCTATAAAAGAGTCTACATTATTTGAAAGAGACACTATTTCACGGTTGACATCATAAATTGAATCATATCTGTCACATGCCTCTTTATTAAGTTTGTAGATCTGAGGAGTTTCATTCAATTTAAAAATCAAATACAGAATCGCTACAATACTGATTTTTGGCGATGGTTTTTTTCTTATTTCCTTTAAAGATACAATTGGCGGCTCTGGGCAACACATTAAAAATCTTTGAAAAAGACCATCATCAAAATTTTCAATTTCTTCTTTAATTAATCTAATAAATGCCCAAGGGTGACCAAGAATACAAATATTTAGTTTTGGATTTTTTATCCTTGTTCGACCACATTTTAAATCTCTATTAATGGTTATCCCGTTAAAGAGATTTAAATATATAGATCTATCATAATTTGTTCCTCCATTTGTATAACGACCTAGTGATCCAATGAAAGAACTACTTTCATCATACATTGACAAAATCGGCCCTAATGTTTTAATTAGTTCAATAGTGGCTTCAACTGTAGCACCTTAATTAAGAATTATGATATTTTAATTAATAAATTAATTTACTAGACTTTGTACACTAAATTTCAATTCGTCAGTTCAATTCATTTAAATTTTAATAAATTTTGAACAAAAAGGATAAAATTATTCTATAAATTTCTTCAAAATGAACGATTCTGCTAAACTCAAAAATTTAAGTCTGCAAAAACTCTATAAAAACTGCATTATTAAGCATTATTAATTTAAAGCAAATTAAATGAATTGAAAATTACTGTTAAGAGCCATATTACTCTTTTCTTACCCGTTGCTATTAAAGAATCTGAATCTTCTATACCAAGCTTATTTTCAATTTCATAAGCTGCATCGGTAAAAATTCTCATAGCCGAACTTTTACCGGTCGAGGCGTTTGCAAGAAGCGCAGTATACAGCAAAAAATTTTCTGAGTGAGAATCAGTCATTTCAATTTTTGACCGATTTAAAAAATGTGAAACTGATGAAATAAGTGGTGCTAAAATGAACTCTATTGATACACCTGATTGAAAACTAAAGAGAAAAATTAAATATGAATAAAAGTAAAAAAAACTAATTTGAAAAACCTTATATCATTTAGAACCTCCGTAGTTTGCGGGTTAAAAACCGTTGGTAGATTTATTTTATTTGATTTTTCTGTTATCTCTTCAATTTCTTGACGCTTCATTTTTAATTTTAATTTCGATTTAAAATTATTATTATTTAAAAATCAAAAAAGTAAAATCTTTAAATAGAAAATTTTTAATTAGATAAAAAAGATTTTCATGAGAAAAAATTATTTTCGTATTTTTAAGATTGACTGGGAATTTTTTATATGACATTTTATTTTTTAGGAGTTTTAAGAGAAAACAATTAACGAGAAATTTCTCAGTATAATTCTGTGTGAAAAATCTGAAAATTAGCAAAAACAGAAACTGAGTTGCTTAAAAACACTCCCAATTGAAGTCTGTGAATATTCAAAAAGAAAATTTTTTTTTTTAATTTTTTCTAAAAGATGATAATGACAAATCCCGTTTTCTAATGATTAAGTTCAAAATACTAATTGCAAATTTTAAGATTTTTTTCAACACAAATTTTGTCAAATTATTTTGTTTAGTGTTCGTCTTTAAGGATCACCAAATTTTTTTTTTTTAACTTAAAGTCGTGTTATTACAAATTAATTTCCTTATCTGAGGCAATAAAGCCACGCTCTAAATTGACAATAAAACCTCGTTTATCATATTTGGCAAAGGACTTAATTTAATTTTAACAGCTTGTATAAAATTTATAAGTAAAAAATATACTATGAAACTGAGAAAATAATTTAAGATTAATTTTTCTTTTTAGTCAAGCTGGGTGAAAAAATTTTAATTTGATTTAATTTTTGAAATTTTTAGTCTTTAGATAAAAATATGGACAATTTTGTCAATTTATGGATAGATTTATTAAAACCTTTTAAAACAATAGATGAACTTTCAAAAAGTATATATATAATTGGCAAATTTAGCGCTCTTCTACCAACAAAAATTAATACCGTAATTCAACTAATTAAGTATGCAACTGGTCATGAATTCGATCAAACAAGCTTCGAATATTTTGTCGAAAAATTAAAATTCTATAGAAAATTTTATCCAATCGCCTTTTTTCAAAATTTAAAAAATTTCGACTCTGATTTAAATGATTATTTATTTAAAAATAATTTCGAGACAGATGTTTTTTTAAGTGAAATAGAAAAATGTCTTGAATGTCAGAAAATATTAGAAAAGGAATCTTTCAAAACTTATTCATTTATAGGATATTTTTATGGGAAAAAAACATCTTATTGTACAATTATATCTAAAAAATGTAGCTTTTGTTCAACAGAATATTTTATCAGTTATTTTACAAAAAAAGGCGAAAAATTATTTTTTGAAGATTTTGATAAAAAAAAATTTGTTCATTTTTCAAACAAAACAATTTATGAAAATCTTCTCATTCAAAATCTTTCTACTGATATTTTATTTAAGCATTCATCTTTTAGTTCTTTTTGTAAGTCATATAACTGGCATTTTTCAAACATTTTAATAGAACGCGAAAAACTCGTCGAGCATAGATTGTGTGAAACTTGGTTTTACTATAATTTTCTAATTTTTTTAAAAAATGATATGTCTTTAAGCTTACATAAATTCTCGGCGCCTGACATTCAAGATCTAGGTCAAAGTCTACAGTATTTTAGAAAATTTTTATTTGAAAAATTCACAAAAAAGTGGTCACTTCATTCACATTTAGACTTAAATAAGAGTTTAAATTGTTCAAAATTAGTAGATATTGATGGTAACTATAAATGTAATAGATTAAAGTGTATGTATTCAAATATTTTTATAATATCTGAAGAATTTTCGCCAATAAGAATCGGGTGTGTAAAAACACCTGAAAGGGGTAGCTATTTCTGTAAAGATCATATAAATTTTAGTGATTTACTTTTTTTTAATATTGATAATAAATCGATTTCATACAATGCAAGTCAAATTAAGCCTTCGAAAATCGACAAAAATCGGATTAAAAAAATTCATGATTGTTTTTATACACAAGATGACGAAATGCTATTTTTAGTGGAACTTGATAATTCGAATTTGGAATGGATTGATGAAAGTTATCTAAATAATGAAGAAATACAGAGATTTTGTGACGAAAAACACCCAAATAATGAAGATCTTTCATGTCAAACTCTTAAATCGAAAGCTCCATGCATATTTAAAACCCGAACAAAAGGAATAGCTATTTCGGCATTTAACTGTGGCATAATAAATGGCTATAGAGAATTTTTTGGACACGAAAGTGAACAACAGATTCTACTATTTTACTTAGATCTTGTCGAAAACTTTCAAACCGAAATTCCAGAGTTTCTCGTATATGATGACGGTTGCCACTTAAAAAAGTGCATTGATAAAAACAAATTATGGGAAAAAAGCCGTAGAGCCAATTTTATTGAAAAAATAAAAATTGCCATTGATAGGTTTCATTTCAAAGGTCACAAAGATAAATGGTGTAAAAAGCATTTGAATCCTGATAAGTTTGACGATCTGGAAAGAGCAAATACTGTTGTTTGTGAAGAAGTAAATTATTGGCTTAGTGGATACAAGTTTATTTTAAAACATATGAACTACAGTACGATCCAAAACAAAGTTAACGACCTGTTTAAACACTGTTTGTACAGAACATACACAAAACAAAACCAAATCAGAAACAAAACCAAACCGAAACAGAAACATTTAAAATGGTTTTGTGTTGATTTTGTCTCTGTTCTGTGTTGTTTTTGTTTCGGTTCTGTGTCGGTTTTGTGTATGATCTGTTTAAACATTGTTTATGTTTTCGTTAACTTTGTTTCGGATTGTACTGTATGAACGTTTTCATTTTTTTTTGTTTATTATTTTTAATTTATATAATCAAGCAAAAATTTCAGAATATCAATAAATAATACTGTGAGAAAAAAATTACTTTAAAAATTTAAAATTTTTATGTAAGTATTTATTTTATTTTAAAAGATATGACAACATTTAAAAATTTTTGTTTTCAAGTCTCAAGGTTAATCAACGGGCAAAAGCATTATTACCAGACTAACACTTCATTTATTCATAAAATTAAAGAAAAGTCTTTTTTATTAAAAAAATTCTTTTTTTTTGTTCAAATTAAAAAGAAAAAATTTGTTTTAAAATTCAAATTTAATTTATCAATTCAAATTTTATGTAAATATTTATTTTTTTTTTAAATATAATAAAAGATTTGAAAAATATTTTTTTTTTCATATTAACTCGATATCAAGAAAAATAAGGAACGAAATAAACCAAGTCAATATAAATTCCAAGAAGTATTATTACCAAGTGAACAAAAAGAACCAAATGAATATATAATCTGAAAGATATTTATTCAAAGTGAACCAAAAGAACCAAATGAATATATAATCTGAGAGATATTTATACAAAGTGAACCAAAAGAACCAAATGAATATATAATCTGAGAGATATTTATACAAAGTGAACCAAAAGAACCAAATGAATATATAATCTGAGAGATATTTATACAAAGTGAACCAAAAGAACCTAATGAATATATAATCTAAGAGATATTATTGATTATATATTCGCTATTCTTCATTTAATTATCAAATGAAAAATAAATTCACAAGATGTCTCTTTATACGACCGTCGTCAATAGATCATTTTGGAATGAAAACAAATTCTCATTTTAATCTAATAGAAACTAAACTTGGCGATTTAGAAAATGATGGAACATGTTATGATACAACTTGTCAATTTTTAATTAATCAAACTACAGATTTGACGTTTAAAAATTATTTTCTTAAACCTCTAAATTTAGTGATTTCATGTTTTACTGCGGTTACCTTGTCTATTTTTATAAATATTATATTTGGAACTTGTATAACAGTCTCAATTCTAGTTTCTACATTCATTTATCTGATTGGTTTATACATTTTTATATATGTGACTTTAAAAAAATTATTCTCTGAATATTCGGAGACTGTTTTTGGACCAAAATATCATGAGAGTAAAAGTCAATCTTATTCAAATGATAGAAATGTTTGTTTTATAGCAAAGGCTAGTAATGGCAGAATTATTGGTTATTCAAATTTAGTGAACTTAGACTATAAAAATTTTTATGAAGAAAAATTAAAACAAAAGCGAGATCTTTTGATGACAATTTTGGTTATACCTTAGTTTCAAGAACAAGGTTTTGAAAGAGTTCTAGGTGAAGCTTGTATTCAATTCGCCAAAGATAATAAATATAAATCTTTAAGTTTAGGCGTCTTATCGAGTCAATCAAATGAATTGAAAGTTTATAAAGAATTGGGATTTAAAAAAGTACGTGAAAAAGTTTTGATTTCAAGCTTAAATTTAAAAGAACAATTAATGATCCAATGATCATAAATTTGCTCAGTGGAATTAATTTCGCAAAACCCACCACAATAAATTTAAGAAGACAGCACAAAAAACGATTAATACGAGAAATTAATAAAAAAGGCTCACATCGATATAATTTTTCACAAACCGAGTTACTTCAAGTTGGAACGATTTACCTGAAAGTGCGGTCTCAGCAACATCAACAAACATCTTCAAGAACATCATTGATGAGAAAGTTTTTGGCATGACTCGAAGCAAATGCTGCCAAAGCCCATTCAAGGGCTAAACACCTTAGTGCGTTGGTATAGAATTTCTCTATACCGCAGCTCTCAATAACTAACTAACTAACTAACTAGAAATTTAGAATTATTTTGTTTTAGATTTAAGCATTTTTTGAGCTAAAAAGTTAAAGTCTTAAATAATAATGAAAATGAATAATTTAAAAATTCCTAATAATCTTCGCATTTTCATCTCTCGGCAAATGCTGTTTCAAATACGTAATAATAAACTATCTACCGAAAAATTTTTTAGGTAGATAGTTTTTTTAAACTAACTGTCAATTGTACATCGGGTACTTTATTTGATAAAAATATTAATGCATGTAATCATAGTTATTTAGTAAACTGCTCTTAAAAAATATCATGAAAAATAAAAAATTTTATTACCCAGTAAAATAATTTTTTTCTAGCTGGGTTCATAATTGGCTTAGCTTTTTAGGAAGCCTTTAGGTCCAATTTAATAAAAAATGGTAAACTTATCTAACTATCTACCGAAAAATTAAAAAAATATCTTAGCTAATAAAAAATAGATTGATAAAATATATTTTTACCAAGTATCATGCGACATGACTAAACTAAGAAAAATTATGGAACTTTCCATAAAAGAATTTTAATTCTTTTTAATGAGACTAGTTATTTAATTAAATAATGCACAATCAAAAATAATTGAATATTATCAATTTTTGAATATTCTAGGTATATTCTAGGCTAATGAATCATTTTTAGGAAGATTGCCAATAACTATAAATAACTAGCCTATTTTTTTCAAAAAAAATCATCAAATTTTCGTAAAAAGAAAAAATTTAAATTTCTCAATCCAAATCAACAAAAACAATCCAAAATGGCTTTCTTATATGGTTATGGTTATGCTCCAGTTTACTCATATGGCTACAGATACTTTTACTAAATTGCTCAATTTGAAATGTCCCAAACTCAGTGAATCCTTATTTTTTCTAATGTATTTTAATTTGTAAATAATTTATTAAGGCCTTTTTAAATTAGAAAATATTTCAAAATTTTTTCCGAATCGAATTCTTATTCTTATGTATAAATTAAAAATTAGGCTGGTTCCAATCAAATAAGAATAAGAGTGATTCAGGAAAAAATCAAAAAAATAAACAAGATATTATTAATAAATTTTTATAAAGATAATTTATTTCCATTTATATTTATTTAAAAATTTAAAGCCTAAAAAAGTTTTTAAAAGATATAAAAAAATCTAATACTTGGTTAAATATAAACGATTTTTTACCAGAAATTTACGCGAACCCGTACAAAAAAAAATTTCTTTTTTAATTTTTTTTAAGAGTTTATTTGAATTTAAAAAAAAATTTTATTTATGCGATAAGTTCGGTACGG
Source organism: Brachionus calyciflorus (assembly GCA_002922825.1). Classification (NCBI taxonomy): domain Eukaryota; kingdom Metazoa; phylum Rotifera; class Eurotatoria; order Ploima; family Brachionidae; genus Brachionus; species Brachionus calyciflorus. The sequence goes on along the minus strand of NTPY01000937.1, from coordinate 144,177 downwards.
TTCATTTCTTCAAAGTATAATAAGTTCAATAAAAAAGTAGTCTTTGAATACAAAAGTTTATTTAAAATTTTGACCAGCTGATAATAAAATTTACAAGGCTCCAAAATTTTATATGATTACAAAAATTAAAGAGGCTAAAATATCTCAGAATCTCTTCTTTTCAGCTCACCATTCACGCCTTAGACTAAATAGAAAATAAACTAGATTTTCTAACTTCGA
>NTPY01000937.1:121231-137643 GCA_002922825.1 Brachionus calyciflorus | reverse complement strand
AACTAATATTTTTTAACGTATTTTTTTAAAACTCTTCCTTTCCTGAGAAAGGAAAGGAAAAGAAGAGGAAGAGTCGAAGAAGAGTCGAGGAAGAGGAAAGGAAAAGAAACGTACAAGTTAGTTTTAATTTGTACTGTATTCAATACCAAATAGGAAGCCTTTAAGTCCAATTTAATAAAAAACGGTAAACCTATCTAACTATCTACGAAAAATTAAAAAAAATATCTTAGCTATTAAAAAATAAATTGATAAAATATATTTTTACCAAGTATTATGCGACATGGCTAAACTAAGAAAAATTATGAAACTTTCCATAAAAGAATTTTAATTCTTTTTAATTAGACTAGTTATTTAATTAAAAAATGCACAATCAAAAATAATTGAATATTATCAATTTTTGAATATTCTAGGTATATTCTAGGCTAATGAATCATTTTTAGGAACTTACCGAATAACTATAAATAACCAGCCGATTTCCTCAAAAATATCATAAAATTTTCGTAAAAAGAAAAAATTTAAATTTCTCAATCCAAATCAACAAAAACAATCCAAAATGGCTTTCTTATATGGTTATGGTTATGCTCCAGTTTACTCATATGGCTACAGATACTTTTACTAAATTGCTCAATTTGAAATGTCCCAAACTCAGTGAATCCTTATTTTTTTAAAGTGTATTTTAAATTGTAAATAATTTATTAAGGCCTTTGTAAATTAGAAAATATTTCAAAATTTTTTCGGAATCGGATTCTTATTCTTATGTATAAATTAAAAATGAGGCTGGTTCCAAACAAATAAGAATAAGAGTGATTCAGGAAAAAATCAAAAAAATAAACAAGATATTTTTAATAAATTTTTAAAAAAAGAAATTTTTTTTAAAATTAATTATTAAAAATCTAAAAAAGATTTCAAGTTTAAATGTTTCATTTTTTAAACTAGTGGCTAATAGTGGATTTATTGAGACTTTTAGTTAAGCGTATTTTTATCTTCCGAAATTAAAATAGAGTCTCCCGATTCAGCTCATTCAAAAATAGTTTCCAAACAGTCAAACTTACACTGTAAATATTTTATGCGGTAATGAGCAAAAATGAAAAGAGCTTTTAAGGTCCTTTTATGTGAAAAAAATGGCACTATATTATTTTATAGAAATTTTTTTCATAGAAAATTTTTGTAATAAATATATTTTAAAGCAGAAAATATTAAAAATTAACTATTAAAAACAATTTCTATTTAACTTTTTTCTATTAACTTTTTCTCTAAAAAAATTTTCTATGAAATGAATCGATCCCGAAAAAAATTCTTATTTAAGATGAAAAACATTTTCATTAAAGATTAAATGAACCAAAATATGGAATTTTAAAATAATTTCTTTTACACTTTCTCATTAAAATTCTTTATGCCTCGGATTCTTGATATTTAAATTGACTTTTGATCTTCCACTTTATGTGCCGCTTAATAGTCACCCGGAAATAAGTATAATACCAAGGGAAAGAACTAGATTAAGTGTTGGTAATTCCGAGGAAAATAAAGCACGAAAAAACACTGTTAAAAAGCCGTTTTAGATGCTGTTTTTTCTCTGTTTCTTTGGTGTTTAAACGTGAGCGTTTTATCGCAAAAAAAAACACAAAATCAATTTTTTTGACATTTTTTTTATTGAAAAGCATATTTATTGGGCAAAAGATTATACCGCTTAATTTGTTTTTTATTGACTTTTTTCAAGGTTTTTTTAGTGATAAAACACTCACGTTTAAAACCCGTTTAAACAGTGTTTTTTGCGTGTTTTATTTCTCTCGGGATACTAAAATAATGGTATTTGTTTTTTCGGCCCACTCATCATAACTTTCAACTATTTTACTAGTTTGGTAATGGTAAACTCTTATTTTTAATTTTATATCAATAAATTAACAAAAAAAATTAATTTATTTGAATAACATTCCTTTTTTTTTGTTTAAATTATAGATCAAAAATCATCTAAAATAATAATATTTAAGTCTTCAATACCTTCCAAATTTTGTATAACCTGTTCATTTATAAAATTACCATACAACTTAATTCTATTTAATTTTTTACATTCAACAAACATATTAGAACCAAGTGCATCAAGCTTGTTATTTTGTAGTTCTAAATCGTTAAGTTCAGTCAAACAATTAAAACTGTTGACTCCGATTTTTCTTATTTGATTATCAGCCAAAAATATCTTTTCCAATTTGTAACAATACATAAATAAAACTGATTTGATTTTCGTAATTCTGTTACTTTTTAAATTGAGAATTTTCAAATTTTCTAAATTATAAAATTATTTGACATCCATTTGTTCAATTTGATTGTGACTTAAATCAAGTTCTTCCAAATTAGGACAATTCATAAAAATTTTTGCTTTAATATTTTTTAAATTTAAATGGCTTAAACTTAAACTTTTCAAGTTACTCAGACCAAAAAAGGCTGCATCATCAAAATCCTCTATCAAATTATTATTTAAATATAAATTTTTTAAATTTATACATTTGGAAAATAATTTAGGTTGGATTTTTTTTATTCGATTTTGTCCCAAAATTAAATCAGTTAAATTTTTCAGATTATTAAAAATGTCTATACCAATAATTTCGATTTGATTACGACCTAAGTTAAGCTCTTCTAAATTCACTAAATCATCGAATGTATTTGACTTCAAATGTCTTAAGTGATTATCAAAAATTATTAAAATTTTTAAGTTATCTAATCCTTTAAATGTTTGCGGATCCATTTGTTCGATTTTATTAGAGTTTAGAATTATTTCATTGACATAGTTGCAGTTAGCAAATGAGTAAGACGGTAGATTATAAATACCAGTACCAATTATTTTTATAATTTTGAGATTAGTATATTTTAAAAAGCATCTTGGATCAATTTCTTCTAGGTCATGGGCACCAAATATTTCAAATATTTCAATTTCATCATGATCTGTTAGCATTTCTGATTCGAGTTTTTTAACATCTGACCGATTGAACACCTGGGATAGCTTTTTTTCTAAGTTTATTTCTTGAGACATTTTTAAGAATTTTCTTTTTTTAAAAAAAAAAGAAAAGATTTAATTTAGTTATTAATTTTTCAAAGGTAAAATTGCTTAAAAAGAAATTTTTAGCAAGCATTATTTTCTATTAAATTATTACAACATATAATTTTCTACGGAATTCCTTAGGCGTTTTTTATTGCTCTTACATTACTTCCATTGAATTTTTATTCAACAAATTGGAAATAAGCGCGGTATTAAACATGTATTTTTACTTGTTAGAAAAATTATTTAATGCTGTATTTAAAGTTAAGAACCAAGAATAATATTGTCTTTTATTGAGTTTGAGGATAAATGCCGCATTAGAAATCAAAAAAAGAATTAATATATTTTTATTGTTTATTAATAAAAAAAGCAGTTGTTGTCGAAGTGTTGGTAATTTATTATTTTTTACAAAAATTTGAACATTTATTTTAAAAAATATTATTTCTTTGACTGAATTTTAATTTTTCTACTCTCATTTATACGTACTTAAGTATAAATTAAGTTTTTGTTCTAGAACGAAAAATTTTGGCCCCGAGAGAACGCCGAAATGAATGTTAAAATTTAACCAAAACACGTTCAATTAAATCATTAATCTAAACTCTCAAAAAGTTTGGATTAATGAGAGTAACTTTTCAAAGTTAACCTAATTTTTTTGCTGCATTTATCATTAACACTAGAAAGCCCGATTTTTTTTATACCTTTTTTGAGGATGTTGGCGTTGTGGTAGTCGCTGAATTGGCGACACGTTTTCTGAAAGAAGATGGGGTACTGGGAGTATTGGGTGTTTTTGCCGATGAATTTTCTACTTTTTCCAAAATCTCATCCACTAATTTTTCAAAAAAGTTCGTCTTTTGATTTTCGAGTTAATACATTTGTACAGAATCCAGCTATTGATACCAACTAGATTCAAAATATTGAAGAAAACAACAACTGACCATCGTCTTATTCGACATTTTATATTGTATATTTTTGTCATGCTGTCAAGCGTATCAACCCCGACTTTTGTCTTGTTATAAGAGGACACTAAATTCAGAATTTTTTTATGAGATTTGAATCAAATGAAACTTTTTCATGAAAAGAGCTCAATAATTTTACACTTTTATCCTTTTTACTTTGATAAACTGTCAGAGTAAAACCTTTTTCATTTTCAAAAAAAATAGTCTCATATAAGTTTCTTTTTGAATTCACAACACTCGGTAACTCGGGCCTATTTTTTCTTATTGTTCCAATAAGAGTCGTCTTTTTCTTCATCAATTCTTCGGCTAGTCGTAGAGTCGTAATAAAATTATCGGTCGTAACGCAATATCCTTTATTTAAATAAGGCTCGATTAATTTTTGAACGACGTACTCGCCTTAGAGCTGATTTTCCGGTCGATCAGTGTCTTTTCCCAAATATGGGAATCCGTTCAAGGTATATTTGGACTTGACTTCAGACAAAATCCAAGACTTGATGCCAAATTTGTTTGGTTTATTTGGCATGTACTGAATAAACGAACAACGGGTTTTTGAGGGAAGAAGCTGTTCATCGACGGTCAAGTGTTGATTCGGAATGTAACAGGCTTGTGAATTTTTTATGAACCTATCCCATAATTCACGGATCATACAGAATTTATCATTCATAACTTGAGTACAACGTGTTGATTTCTCGTCAAAACGTAAGAATCGAATAATTTTCAAAAACTTATTTCTTGACATTAGATGAATTAAAATTTGATTGAAGAAAAAGACGACTCTAATTGGAACAATAAGAAAACCAAACGAACACCATATAATTTTGACCACATCTCTTTGACAGGAGTATTGTGACACGTATAACCATGGCAAAACAAAACGCCAATGAATGCTAGAATATCTTCCTCGGTAATACTTATATTTGGATCTTCATTACGGGCATTCGAGTTGGAACAGTTCATTATCGTTCTAATCATCGTCAATTCAAAGATTAGCAAAAAACATGACAACATTGTACTATCAGCATTGCGAGATGCGTATGTTGTAGGTCCTGTTTTCTCGTTATAAGTAATTTTCTTACGAATCTTAGTCTCCTCAAAATTTTTCAAAACAGTCCAAATAACTCCACTTCGACTTGACTTGTCAATATTTGGATCAAAATCGTTTTGAATTGCATTTTGAATGACAGATTCTATTGATTCATCAATGTGTCTTTCAACCTAATCATCATAATCATCATTTTCAACGTATTTTAGTATAATTAGAACATATATAAGTGAAAGAATTTTTTTTTTCAATTTTTTACAAGTCAATCTAGAAGTCGGGTCAGAAAGACCCGTCGGTCTCTTTAGTAATATTTTTTTTTATGCGAGAAAATTAATTTTTTTTTTCTTCAAAAACATAATTTTTTTATTCATTTTTATATACTATGTGGGTCTAAAAAGAATTAAGTCAAATAAAAAAATTTTAAAAAAGTTATAGTCTTTAGAATGGACAAAAAGGGTCAGAAAGACCCGACGGGCTTTCTAGTGTTAAAGAATAAGAAATTATTTTGTCATTCAAAGGTTAACTAAAGTACAAAGCTAAAATAAGCTAACGCCGTGTATGTCCTCCTATCTGTTCTTATTGACAAATCTTTTATTTACCGATACACGTTAACCTTCGATGATAAATTTTCTAAATGATATTTTTTATTTGACTGCACAATTAAATTTTTCTGCCATTTTGCAAAAACTTTTGTGACCAAAATCGAACCAAAACATATTTTTTTCGGCGCATCAAAATGTGCTACTAAATGCATCTATTTTAAACTCTAAATGTTGTTTATTTTAAATTCTAAGTGTTGTCAATAACTTCATTTATTTGAAGATGAATTATTTAGATAATTAAAAAAAAATTAAATTTATTTGATAAAAAAATTAGATATAAAAATTGTTGATTCGAAAAAACGAAAAAGATTAGTCTTCAGAGATTGAACTAATAGTCTCTTCTACATGTGAATAATATGATGAATGATTTGTGTTGACCTGATTTGGTACGTCATCTTGAACATCATCGATTTCCTCAATTAATTCTTCTTCTACAAATTCCTCATCGTTTTCTTGATATTTACTATTACCTCGTGAATTATCTTCATAATTACTTGTTCTAGAAGTTTTAGAAGTCTTATGTCTACTTTCTGTTTTAGTTGATGTTCTATAATTAGATGAAGAACTTTTGGAATTTTTACGCTGCATAACCATACTAATATCCGATTTATGATTAAAATTTCTAGATGAATTAATTGTTTGCTCAAAACTCTGATCATATTCCGGTGATTGACTAATCATTTTATTCTTCTCTGATTTTTCTAATTCAAATTCGTTTTCAATTAAATTTCTAGCTACTAAATCATTTACATTTTCTATTTCTGAATAAACTGATTCGAATAAATCTTCAAATAGATCATTCGAAAGCATTTCGAACAATTCAAAATCATCAAATCGAGTATCACCTATTTGTGTAATACTTGTTTTTTTGTTATATGTATCAAAATCTTCAGCATATTTTACAACTCTTTTCAATTGATCTAAACTTGGACCATTTAAAGGCTTATAAACCTGATTAAATGTGACCTTTGATTCAAAATCTCTAATTAAAAATAAAAAATTAAATGAGAAAATGATTAAATGAAAAACTGGGGGACGTTGGGTCGATAGACAGAGTCACTCATCCGAGATACTTAATGACTGCGAACTCGACTCTTAGACTACGACTTGGCTTGGAACCCCGAAACCAAGCGATACTTAACTTCGTTTTTCATTTTAATTAAAATAAAAAGCTTTTCTTACTCTGGTTTATAATATTCTGGCTTATCTAAATAACATTCTTCATAAGGCCTTTTTATTTTTTTCTTATCATCTGGTAAATATGATTGTATTTTTGAATCATGATAACTTAACTTTTCATATTTTCGTCTTAAAGCCTCGTTCTCTCGGCGAATTGTGTCCAATTTACCAAAAAGTTTATTCGATTTTTCCCAATCATTCGATTTTAGAATTGATTTTGTGTATTTTAAGCTTGTTGGATCGTGATAATAATAATCATTGTATTGATAGGCATCATCATCTGAATTTAAAATTGATTCAGATGAAATGACTTTTCTAATTTTTGTTTGATTTAGACTTCTATCAGCACTTCGAGATCGCGATCTTGAAATTGATTTTTGTTTATTAAAATCAACTTTACTCAATTTTGGAGATGACAAATGTCTAAATGCCGGTTTATATATTTGATCGTTTAGATCCAATTCATTTAGAGTTGAGTTTAGTTGTTCAAAAGAGCGTTGTAATGGCTTTTGATCTATTTTCTCTTTGGTTGGAATTAAGTCAAGATCGTTTTGAGGTCTCAAATCAATTTTAGAACGAGCTTTGTTCGGGTACATCTTTCCTGTTTTGATAGTTTTCTTTAAAAAAATATTATTTAGTAAAAAATAAGATAGAATTGGAAAAGAAGTAATAAACCAAAATTAAAAACGAAATTTATATTATACCAAATCTTAATTTGGCAGATATTTTATCATTATTAGGTTGCCCAAAGTCATTAATATTAGTATTTTTAAACTTTATTTCTCAATCGAAAAGCGATTCCAAAAATTTTCTGAATAAAAATTTAAATACATAATGATAATACAGCACTTTCCTCGAAAAAATGGTATTACCATTACCGTCACCATTACTGTTACCATTAAAATTTTCGAAAAAAATTTTTTTAGATTTTTTTTAGAACAAAATTTTTGTAAAATATTTGGAAAAAAATTTTTTTTTGTAAAAATTTAGTAAAAAATTTGAAAAAATTTTGCAAAAATTTTAATGTTAAGTCTATAGTTCAAATTATTTTTGGAATGTTTTTATCAGAATAGACATGAATTATTTAGGCTCAAAACAGCCATATTTAAACTAATGTTTATGATTTGGTGCGCCTTAAAAATTTAACCAATAATGTCATACACTACTTTACTGAATAATTTAACCAATTTAAAGTAAAATTTTCAAGAAACTTTTTAAACTCCCTTAATTCATGGGTATTTACTAAATAATAAAAAAAATTTTAAATTACATTTTCATAAGAAGGTTTATTTTTAGGTCTTGGTGGACTAATCTCAAAGCGAATATTTGATGTTTGAGTCTTAGGCTTCTTTTTATCATACACTCTTTTTGAACTAACAACTTGAATTGGTTCATCTAAAGGTTTTTTAGCCGATGATCTTGATACCCGTACAACATTGAGTACTTGATTTGATTTTTTACTCTTCGAATCCTTATCATCACTCATATTCTTTCCCTCTTTAACTTCCATTTTTTCACTCGGATCCTTCTTGAAAAATTCATCACATTTTTTAATTAAATCTTCAAATTTCCCAACATAATCACTCTGATTTAAATACTCGCAAAAATTTCTAATTGACAAATTTAAATGCTTATAAAATTGAAAGCAAAGTTTTTCACTTGTTAAATTATTATCTTGTCTATAGGGATAAATATCACTAAACGTATTGATTAGCTTTATTATTTGCCTTATAGTATGTATTAAACGTTGAGAAATATTCGATTCTTTTTTTTGATTTCTCAACGAGTTTATTTGATTTTGATAATTATATATTGATCTGGACAAATATTTAATTTGTTCAATTTGAATACGAAAGTGTTTTTCTTCTTCAATTGGATCATTATAAACAATTTTAAGTCGCTCATCCTTGACTTAAAAAAAAAATTAAAAATTTTATTATTTTTAAATTTTTTTTTAAATTACATTCATTAAAAATTTGGAATAAATTTTCGAAAATTTTGAACAAATCTTGACAACATTTGTCAAGCTCGTTTGAATTAGAAGTTTTTAATTTTTGAGCCGAGACTCTCGTAGTCGGATTTACCATGCTAGTAATCGATTGAGCCTCGTTTTTTGTAATTGGTTTAGAAGGTTTAGTAGTTTCTTTGCTTTGAACTTGTTTCACTGGAGGTTCAAAATTATTTGATTCATACTTACTCAACCATTCTTTAGTTTTAAGCTCCCTTTGAACCAAAAACGAGTACATTGACATCTTGGCCTCGTCAATGACCTCGAATTGAGAATTCGAAGCAAATAAGTCATTTCTAACTCGAGAATTTGAGTCTTTAGAATTGATTTTTTCAATTAGAATGGGTCGTGGTTTGTGCACGATATTGACCAAATTAAGTTTATCGACAATTGTGTCCAAATTAAATTTTAATTGATTCGATTCGACCACTTGGCTACTCATTTTTGTTATGTTCTACTAATTTAAAACATTTCAAATTCATTAAAAAATATTCCTAATAATTTTTTTGTTATCTGCCATAGCTTATCAGTAACTAAGGAGATTTAGAGAAAAAAAAATTTAGCAAAAATTTATAATTTTATTTATTTTTTTTTCAAATAGCGTAGAAGTAGTCTTTGTCCTAAATTAAATTAATTCAAATATCGATCATGAAAAATGTAATTTAAGCTGAAAATTTGAATGCAGAACTTATTCCACATAGCTTTAAGTAGTTTGAAATTCCAAAATAATTTTGCTAATGCAAATTTTGTTAAAATCAAGCCCGGTATCCTACATTTTTATAATCAGAGATAGATATAAGTAGTTAAATTTAACTAGGCAATTTTCTATGTATCAAAAAAGTAACAAGCTTTCTTAAACAATTTATTCGAAGAAGAAATCAAGGAAAATCCAATAAATTCGATTTGGCCAAACTCAAAAAATTAGAAATTTTAGCGTCGAAAAGTGGCGCTTATCTAAAAGGACATATTTAAAAAACATTCTTAATGCCCATCTTATATTATGGAATCGATAGCCTTAACTAGAACTAACATATATGCCCTTAAAAGATTTGAAAGCAATACGATAAGATCTATATATAACATCCCAAAGTACTGTAGAACATCAGATCTCACGCTAATCAATAACATCTATGACACAAGCATCAAGCTTAGAATAATTCAAGTCGATTTCTTTGTTAGACTATGGAATAATGAATTCACCAAAGAGCTAATAAAAGAGACACTTAGAAATACGAATGGAAAAGACTACATAGGTAACTTATTAGATATACTTGGCGAGATTGACTACGAGGGGGAACATAATAGAAAAATGTAAATATTATAGCATAAGACAAGTAAAATGAATAATAACATCATGTATATTTTTTATATTTTGTTTAATTATCTTTTTTTTATTAATTTTATAGAAACTTTTCTAATTTTCATTTTTTTGTACTTTTATAATTTTTCGTCAGGATAGAAAACGTCACCTTATTTTACGGGACGTTGAGAAGGTGGTTATAACCACCTTCTCAAGTAAAAAACTCTAAAAAAATAAAATAAATTAAAAAAATTCGATTGGGATGTTAAAAAGCGAAATGTATTTATAAAAAAAAAAGCAAAAAATTTTTCGCTGGCAAGAAAAAATACAGATTGTCGTCATTATTTCTCAATAATAAAAAGAATTAAAATTGGCCTACTTTTATTTCGAAGTGTATTATCTTCTATCTTAAAATTATTTAAGAATTCTATTACTATTTGCTTTTATTTTTTTGCATGATCTTTATGATATTTAAGTAAAAAATTGAGATCAAATAAGATTAGAAAATTCGATATATTTCCGAGAAAAATTCCCATAGAAAAAAAACGAATTAAATTTTAATTTCGATTGAGATTTTAGATTCTTGAATTCGAAGCTTATTTTTTTTATTTTTAAAAAAGAATCAATTTTAAAAAATTATAATAAAGATTTTGGCAAATCTTTTTGTTGATGATCTCTTAAATAAAAAAAATTAACTATCAAAGAACGTAATTTCCATTCCTACATTAACATCATTTAATTACTCAAATTTCTCATTCTATAAAAGAATTCAAAATGTTGTCATTTTTAAATTTTTTTTGTAAATTTAAACAAAAAAAAATTTAAAAAATGAGACTTTATTACATCTTCATTTTAGCGTTTGTAAGACCAATAGAACCGATGTTTTTCATGAAAAATATAGCCAAATGTGACACAAAATTTTATAAAATCAAAAACACAACGTGCATCAAATATTTTGATTCAAAAAAATGTGACTTGTCAATAGAAAATTTCAATTCATTTAACCAAATAAGTCTTACATGCATAAATACATCATCTCTTATTTTTTCCAACATAATTCTCAAACCTAATAAAATGATAGTTTTGGACAGTAGTTTACAACTATCTTTAAACAAACAAGATTCAATTGCTCAACTAAATTTCGTAGTTTTCATAAATATTGTCAACATAATTACTTTTGATTTATATTCTAATACTTTTTCTAAAATTTTCATAAATTACCCTTTTAATTTAAACTTTTTCTACTCGCATTTGAAAGTTCTACCTAATTTAAAAAGCCCAAACAAAAATATATCTTTATTTCAATCAGTTTTTGTTTTAAGCTTTGGATTCACTGTCAAATACTATTTGAATACTACAAGTTTAATTTTTCAAAATGCAAATTTAAATAAAATTGAATTTCACGGTCTATCCGATTCATTTCTCAATCGCAATATTCTCTCTTTTACCACTCTAAACTCTACCTTAAATAGCAAGATTGTAACTTTGGCTCTTGATATGTACAATTTTAAGTTATCAACATCCTTAATTGATCCTAATTTATTTAAAACTATTCTAATTCTTACATTAAAAGGTACAATTAATTCTATAAATTCGAATTTATTCACAAATTTATTGAATTTAAGTTCAATTGATTTTGATTTAGTCAATTTTCCTTATTTTTTGACACCCAATACTGGTTGGTTGAAAAAAATGCCTAATAAACGTATAAGAATTACTATCAAAAATGACGGAATTTATAAATTTCCAAATAGTGATTTGTGTTTGTTCAAAAGTTTTGAAAATTTTAGTTTTGTTATAACCCCGAAACTAGATTATTGTACTTGTACAATTATTTGGTTGCTTAAAAATACTAGTCTACCAACAATGCGTCCTAATTGTACTTTAATAAATTGTAATTTTGAGACTATTTTTAAAAGTTGTAAATTTTATAAAATAAAAAAGGAGACAAACAATTATTATAATGAAATAAATCGGTCACAATATTTGAATTTTGTAACCGTGGTCTTTACACCACTATTTGGTTTAATAGGCTTAGCGACCAATATAATTAATATAATTGCATTGAGCTTGATAGATTCTATTACGAAAAGTTCAGAACAAATGAATAGACTAATGTTGATTAATTCAATTCTAAATCTTATTTATTCAATTATTTATTTGTTTAGTTTAATAAATAAATGTGTCTATTTTACTGGTCTATTTTGTTCTAGTATAAACAAGACTTATTCGTCTCAAATTTTTGACATTATTTTTATAAAATTTTTAGCTAATATTTTAAAGTTAATGACTAATTTAAGCATTATTGGCATTTCATTATTAAGATTGATAACTCTAATTAAGGATAAAAGCATTATGGCCAATATTGGCAAATTTTTGAAGCAAAAATTTTCAAGAATTTTGTTAATCTTAGGCCTGTTTGGTTTTTTGGTATCACTGGATCAATTTTTTATTAATGATATAAATGAGAATTTATTTATTGTTAGTGCAATTGATTACGAAAAATTTCCGAATGAAAATACATTTATGAATGAGATTTCACATTTCTTTAATCGAAGGGTTAACTCAAATATCAAATATACCGGCGCAGTTTCTTATGTTTTTTTTATAATTTATATGCTTAATTTTATAGTAAATGATATTTTACTTTATGTGATTATGTTAGTGGTGGATTTGGCACTAATTTTTTACTTGAAAGAATCAATTGATTTGAAAAAAAAATTAGCTTTTGGCAAATTTGGATTGAATAAAATTGGTAAACGAAAAATAAAGATAACTGCTGTTATATTGATGAATAGTTTGATTTTATTTAGTCTTAGACTCGTTCATTTTGTATTTTCTGTATATGTTTTTAAAGAAAAGTTGTATTCGAATAAAAATGGCGAAAATGTTTGCTTTTTGTACAGCTTGATTTGTACTAATTATAAAGAATTTGGTGAATTTCTTTATTTTGTGTCAAATGTTTACTCAATTGTTCTTTTTTATAATTTAAATATTAATTTTAAGAGGAGAATTCAAAAGATTTTGCACATTCGTTCGCCAAAAAGCTTTGCTTTAAATGACATTAAATCTAATATCATTTCAATGTCACATTAACTATTGTTTCAACATTTAATATTTTATGTTTTGTAAGAGAAATTTCAAGATTTATTCAGATTTGAAGATAAAAATTACAAAAGAGAAATGCAAGTTTTACATTCAGATTTATTTTTGAAGTAAAGGTATTTTCACAATTTTCAAACTTAAATAAACACCAAATTGGACTGCAAAAATACATAAATCATAACAAAATATATTATTTTATAGTAGAACTTTTCTTTGCTTGAATTTTTTTAAAATTAATTGCTTTTAAGATCTTTGTTGTTACTTTCAATAAAAACCAACAGAAAAATATGTTTTTAAAAAAATTTCCAATAACACTCATTTTGAAATTCTTTAATTAAAATTCAAATTCATCCTTATGTGATTCGAAAATTTTAACATTAAATTAAAGTTTGACTTTGGCTTTCTTTTAAAATTTTTGAAAAATACAAAGCTGACTTTGAGAAATATTTTAATTGGAATTTTCTTTCAAAGTCCAAGTCAAACTTAACTTTTCTGCAAACAAGTCAGACTTGAACAAAAAAATTCTCTATCTTCGATCAATTAAATTTCATTTTTTAGTACATATGATTTCCTTTAAGATTTTAAATACATTAAGTATTTTTTCCCTGAATTTCATTTGTATTTTAGATCCTATATTTTTTAACGGCCTTCACGCATATATGGTTAAAATAAAAAATATATTCAATATATTTTATTTATGAATTATTTTTGCGAGGAACGAGCTTTTAATGTGTATATTTAGCCTTGATTCTCTAGTATTCAATAATTGATTGAATTATAGGTTTTCTACCCACACCAAAATCTTAGCTTAATTCTCTAAGATTTTATGTGAAAACGAATAGAAAAATGATTCAATTACGTAATTAAAAATTTTTAATAGAAAAAAAATTGACATTTTTTAAAATCATAAAATTTAAAATATTTATCAAATCTTTTTGATTCGGATTTTTTTAAAAGTATTGATTTTAAAAATCGAAACTTTTTTAATAATATTTTAGGAAAATTTGGAATAAAAATTTTTAAACAAAAAATAATAAATTCATAATCCTTATTTTCGAGATATGGTTTTAAACTAGACTTTTACCCCTAACTTATTCGATTCAACGATCAAGTGAAAACTTTACTTTATTATTAAGAATGAATCTAAATCAATTATTTACTTAACTCATTTATTTATTTGGCCAATTAGTTCTTTTGACTCAGAGCTGTCAATTGTTAACGGTCGTCGACGTTGTTATTCGATACCGGTTAAACAGCTGTTTAAAAGTTTGTTTATGTAAATATATGTAAAAAACACATAAATTTTCCCAACTGAGATATTTCCGAGGTAAATGTTCCAATTGGAAACTTTTTTTTTTAATAAAGCTTTTTTCTTTTTAAGTTTAAATCAAAATAGCCCAAAAAAATTATATAAGAATTTAAAAAAAAAAATTTAAGCCTTATATAATGATTTTTACTGAATGTAATTCTTCGAACTAAAATCGAATTTTTTGAAAAAAAACGGTCATATTTATCTCCAAATTCAATATGGTAGATTTAGAAAAATTTTTTTTTAAAAAAAGAGTTAATTTTGATAGCTATTAAAGATTCTCAAGTTGTGCTTTTCAAAAAATTTCAATCTTCTTTCAATAAAAATTTTAGACAAAAATATTCAAATTAAACTTAACAGAGATTTTCCCAATTTCAAGGAACTATAACGATCACTGGATTTGCCAAATTAAAATTTAGTTCTTAACTATAGATTAACCTCTTATTAATTTATTTGGCTCTAATTTTTTAAATTTTATTCAATAAGGGTTCTTTGGCTAATCAAATTCAAACTTTGAAAAAAAAAAGTTGCCAATTATAAATTCTACAAAAATTATTAAAACTTTGATATTTGAGCATATTTTTTCGAAATTGAAAAAAATTTTTAAGATTTTTTTTTGGTTTATTTTAAAAATTAAATTAAAAGCTTTACAATATGTACTTTAAATTTTTTTTTGGATAGATAACTTTAATACTTAAAAAATTAAGACTTGAATCACTTTACACAAATGTATATAATATATATATAAAGTAAAACCAAATGAAAAAGAAAAATACAGGAAAAAAATATAACAAAAAATCTTTTAAAAATGAGATAGCTTCATGGCGTTCATGGAATATAGGTACAAGAAGAAAAAAAATTAATATAAACAACCAAAAAACAAAAAAAAAGAAAAAAAACTAGTTAACTAAAACAAATCGGTAAAGCTTGAAAATTGTTTTCGACAGGAAAACTCTAGTTTAAACAAAATTAACAATTTTTTTTGTAAATTTACACTTTGACTTTTAAGTCTCTGGAAATAAGTGAGATCAACACTAAGAAACAAAAAAATATTCGATTTTAATAACATGTCTTGTTATCATCAATGCGTCGATTTGTATTTCGAAAACGCGATCTTAAATTGTACTCATATGTACACGTAGTCTCTTGACTTAAACTAAGCCATTCACTGTCGACTAAATCTTGGATACTTGGCCTCTTAACCCAATCGAATGTGAATATTGTTTTGATCAAATTTTTTGCTGTTGTCGATACTTTGGCATTTTTTGACCATACTAATTTTAGTGTTTTGTGTTGATTGAGTATAACTTGATTACATTTGTCCTCTTTGAAAGGCATGTTACCAGTCAAAAAAATAAAAAATATAACTCCAATTGCCCATATGTCTGCTTTTTTCGGATCGTATGGTTGACCCAATAAAATTTCTTGAAAAAAATTACTAAATTAAATTAAGTTTTCTAATTTAAAAATATTAATGACTAATTATGGCTCTACACAACTTTTTTATCATTTGGTTTATAACCGTTAATAAGGGCTAAATTTTAATTTTAAAAAAACTTTTGAGTCGATTAAAAACTTGAAATTGAAATTTTTATAGTAAAAAAATAATTTCAAAAAATAGTTTTTTTGGAGAAAATTTGAAAAAAAAGTGAATTAATAGCAAATAATTTTTAGTGAATCGGGCTTAACTTAGGATAAAATTTTAGGTTGCTTTAATTACTTATAAACTTTTGATCTTTGACAAGCTAAGTGAACTGAGTAATTTTGTATGTAAAATAAACTGTCGGGGAGTCTTTAAGGGATATTAATTAATAGATAAAAATGACAAGAATAAAATAAAATTGCAAGTTGGACATGTTCCGAAAATGAATGTTTATGAA
>NTPY01000937.1:104488-120883 GCA_002922825.1 Brachionus calyciflorus | reverse complement strand
CAAATAATTTTTAGTGAATTGGGCTTAACTTAGGATAAAATTTTAGGATGCTTTAATTACTTATAAACTTTTCATCTTTGACAAGCTAAGTGAACTGAGTAATTTTGTATGTAAAATAAACTGTCGGGGAGTCTTTAAGGGATATTAATTAATAGATAAAAATGACAAGAATAAAATAAAATTGCAAGTTGGACAAATAATGAAAAACAGTTACAGCTATTCTAATATAAATTAGTGATGCGGCGATTTCAAGAATCGAAATTGACCAATTTCAACTTTTGTATGGTAATTTCCGATTTATCGTCGATTAAAATCCGAGAGTATAAAAAAAATCTTAAAATATTTTTTTACCACATACTTTCCTGGTCATTCATATGTTCCGAAAATGAATGTTTATGAATATTGATTTGTATTCAGGTGAATACTTTTGAATGTTTATGAAGTAATTTGAAAAGAAGTGAATTTTCATTTTTGGAACAAATGAATGGCCAGGATAGTAAACAGAAAGCTCTTTTTAAATGCAACGTCAATCGTAACTTTGGACCGTAACCCTAACCCGTTTAAATTTTGAAATATTTGAGTCATGGTTACGGTTGGAGTTAAATTTATATTAGAACTACTGTATGAATAAGATCAGATATGACATTTGATTTCTAGATCATGAATCGATTGAACAAAAGTGATATAGTAAGAATTTAAGTGAAACTTTAAAGAAAAATCTCCCATATTTCAATTAAATTGAAAAGCTGGCAAAATTTCACTTTTAATCTCTCACTACTTGAGAGTATCATTTATTTAAGAAATATACGAATCGAATATTATCACTTTAATTGAGAACTTTATCGTTTCTGAAGAAACTTCAAATTAAATTTTTGGTATTCTACAAGGTTTCTTCTAACAAAAATGGTGGGAATTTTAAGTATGAATTTAAGTTAATGCAATTTTCCTTTCCTCAATTCTTCTTTTACTCTCTCTTCTCATTTTTAGATTGATTGTTCTAAGAAAGGAAAGAAAAAAAAAGATTAAAGCTAATTTTAACTTGTATTTTAACTTTAACTGTTGCTTTGGAAAGCTAAAAAAAATTGGAACCAGTTTATTTGGTGGCCTTTTTAATTCACTTATAATTGGTCAGTAAAAATATGAAGTAAATGCATACAAATTAAAAAAAAAGTAATTTTATTATTCTAAAAATATTTTGAATTAAAAATATTGTGAAATAATGTCTCACAGACCTAAACGGATAGTGTCACTGTTACAACTAATAATAATGTCTTTTTTAATTTTCAATTCTTTTAACCGTTCATTTTAACCCTAAATAATATAAAATAGGGGAAAAAAAAAGTTAAAATTTAACATACCTGGACTTGCATAGGCCTTTGATCCACAATAAGTCCTACTTAGATCATCATTTCCCAACAAATTCAAGTCCTTAGAAAAACCAAAATCACACAATTTAATATTTCGATTAGAATCAATCAATAAATTTTCCAATTTTAAATCTCTATGTATTATATTTCTCTCGTGTAAATAACCAACAGCATTACATATTTGTTTCATCCATAATTTACAGTCTTTATCGGGCACGGGTCCATTAATTCTTTGAATATAAGATAAAAGATCACCTCCATTAGCAAACTCTAATATCATATAGATTTTATTAGCATTGATTATATAGTCATACATTGTTATGACGTTCGGATGAGTCACTTTTGGCCATACGTCAAGTTCCCTTGGCAAGAATTTCTCTTGAAAATCCTTAGGTGCCTTTGAGCAATCGATTATTTTGACAGCTATTGGTCTCAAATGATTTAAATCATATGCTTCTTTGACTTTGGAATAGCACCCACGACCCAATGTTTCTTTGAGTGCTATTTTTCGTTGGGCCAATACAGCTCTATCTGTTAACACTAGACTCTTATAAAACCGACCATTTTGAACGTCTTTTAACACTTTTTCTTCCGATTCAAATTTATATTGATTGAGTTTGTTCAACTCGGCCAAATATGTCTCTGATTCGTCAAACATGACTTTTCTGTAAGAATAATACACAAAAAAGTCTTGATTATTAAAAAAATTTATATTTAATTTTTAAAGAAAATTTCAACAACAACAAAAAAATACGAAGAAAAAGGCCTTTTTTCTAAATTTAACTAATTCTATTTTTAGTGCCAATTTAAGTTACAACTTAAGAAAAAAAAATGGAGATTCTAAACGAATGGTACTAGTCTAGGAAAAGAAAAAAATTAAGCAACTAGTGAGAGAGAGAGAAATAGCAAAAAAAATTTTTTTTTTTAAAGCGAGATAAAGAGAGAGGAAAAAAATTGAAATTTAATTTAATTTTTTGAAATATGTATTTAGAATTTTTTTTTTTATTATTAAGTTACAAAAAAAGTGTTGCAATCATATGATTTGATTTTTGTTGTTGTTGAAATATTTTGAATGAATGATTAACCGCCCGACGACAACTTACACAAACACACACTCACATACATAAAATAAACACACTATAAAACTTTTTTTAAAATTTTTTTTTTATTTAAAACAAATAAAATTAAATAAGGCGCCTTTTTTTTGTTTAATTTTTTTGGTTAGTTTAGTTCAAATTAGTCTTAATATAGATTCAAAGTCAATTTAGACAAAAAATAAAAAAGAATGAATATGCACCTATACATAGTGATGAACTTGTCATCGTTTGAGATACACATTGTCCATTTATTAGAATTTGTACGCGTAGAGTTTGTATCGTTAAAATTAGAACAATGAGAAAATCTCTTCTAATGACAAATTTTCAATACCATTCTAAATACCATTTTTTTAGGCATAAGTTAAGTTAAATTTTCAACAATAACAAAAAATGTGTTTAAGTTCTCAATCAATTTGATCAAAACACGTTGGTAAATTTCAATAATTTTTTTTTTCAACATTATTTTGAAAAAGTCTTTTTTCATGGTTTAAGTAGAGCAATAGATGTTTTTTTTTAAGTTTTTTAAGTTGTAAGTAATAAGAAATTTTTATTTTTTTTTGGCAAAGCTAAGAGGCAAAGCTAATATTTTCAATTTAATTCTTTTTTTTAAATATAATTGAAAAAAATTTAAAAAAAATATTTGAAAAGTTAAAAGAGGAGCTCGAATTAGTTTACTTGATTTAAGCCGAAATAGAGTCCTCGATTAAATCAAGGAAAACTCTTGAACTCTTTTAAAATAATTTTTTGTAAATTCGCTTCATTGCTTAAATTACAAAATTTCAATACATCAATTTTTTTCTCAAAAACCGTAAATGCTATGAAAAAACAAATATGATTTTTGAAGAGAACTCGCGAAATCTATCAGAAAATGTGGTTTTCTATGTGAGTGTTTAGGTGAAAATAAGAGGGTGTTGTGGGGGTGTATTTATTGAGTTTTACAAAATATTAAAAAATTCAACGAAAAAGCCTTCCAAGGTATCTAAAACAAGAAGTTTTTTTGCAAAAAACCATATACTCGGTTTACGCAGAAAAAAATATTTTAAGATAATAGGAAAGTTTTTTTTATATTTAATTTAGGAAATAAAAGTATTTCAAAGTATTTTTCTAATTACAGGCAATACAATACTTTTTTAAATCAAAAATTTTCTCATGATAAATCTCACAATGACTCAATTAGTTATAAATTAAATTATTTCTAATTGTTTTTAACAGAAAGTTTTAGTTTCATAGATTTAAGGTTAGACCCCCATGATGCTGACTTAACAAAACAGAAAAAATTTTCTGAAGTTGTCTCAGCTATAATTAATCTTTGATCGATTTAAAATCAATCACCTAATTAAAAATTAGGGAGCCAAAATAAATTAGCTCAAAAGATAAAACAATATGCTGTAATATCAACCTAGAAAACATAACATTTTCCTGAGGGTTGTCTCAGCTGTATCATTTATCTTTGATCGATTTAATATCAATCACCTAATTAAAAATTAGGGAGCCAAAATAAGTTAGCTCAAAAGATCTTATCATTTATCTAAATTCAGATAATGATAAAATTTTTAAAAATATTAATCTAATTTATACTAATTTTTGAAAAAATTAGAAATATATTTAAGTTCAATGTCATTAAACTTTTAACCTTTTTTTCTATTGGATATTTCATTTTGCAATATTTTAAAGGCTATGATATTGAATATATGTTAAAAAAAAATAAACATGACAAAAAAATTGTCTTTTTATTTTTTGGATTTTTAATTTTTCGAGACAAGATTAATACTCTGTTTAACTGCGTAAACCGAGTAAAATATAGTTTTGTAGCTAAAAGTTAGTTCTTAAAAAAATAATTAAGACTCATGAAAAACACCCAGGTGTTGTTTTAAAAAAAATTGGTGGGTTTTGTTTTTTCAAGGGTCCAATTCTTTAATTTTCTATAAAGTGTATCAATTTTACTACACCCTAAAATAAATTTCTGTTGTTGCAGATCGCATAGAGAGCCTTTTTAAAAGGCGTGCAAATTTTGCATTGTTACAGGAGTATTGCACACCTATATTTTTGAGTGTAGCAAAATTGTTAAATTTTGTAGCAAATTGCAGAATAATTTTATCGCTTTCTATTCAAAAGCTATAGAAATTTCCATGAATTGAAATGACGAATTGAAATTTATAGTACAAAGTAGTGATCCGAGTTTTGCTTGGTTTTGGGGTTTACCCAAATTGGTATGCTTAAAATTTAGCGAACCAAATCTGGTATGCTAAGTTTTTGGTAAACCAGCATAGCTGACCAGAAAAAAATATTATTCTAAAATTTTTTTTTAATTTTATTTAATTGATACTTGAAAAAAAGAAAGAAAAATTTTAAAAAAGGCTACTTTTTTCTAAAGTTTCTAATTTTAATTATTTAGTACTTAGTTTAAATAAAATATCTAATATTTTTTGTATCTTGTTATATTTTTAAAATACCTGAATTGGACTATACAGAGCCATTTTTGTTCATTTAATACGAGCTTTCCTCTCCAATAAAACGATTCAAATATAAGCATTTCGATATCTGAAACCGACAGTATTGACAAAAAGAAAAACATTTTTTCTTTATTTTAAAGGAGGGTGCATGATATATATAGAAAATAGCCTTATGATCGCGCTTAGATTTTTTGTATATGAGGTGATCAATCATCAAAAAAATCAATGGTCAAAATATCTAAGAGCTACCATTCATCCTTTTCAAACCAAAAAAAGAAGCTAAATGCAAATTTTTGGTTTATTTTAGGTGTAAGTTTTTATTAAAAAAAACAATATGAAACAATTTTTAATGAAAATTGAAGTGTCGTGGTAAAGAGCTTATTCTCTTAGTTTCATATAAGCTAAAATATAATAGAAAATTAAGCTATCCTTTTTAATTGTTTGTGGTTTTCTTACAAACATCAAGTTGTTTCAAACAACTTGTTTGTAACTTGTTACACCTTAACTTAATTATAACTTTATTTTAATGTATTTTCTTTTCTATATAAAAACTGTAAATAATATTTATATTTATTCATTTCATTGTATTGAATCAAAATAAAATAAAATATAAACTTAAACATCAACTCTTTAAGTCATTACCCGGTCCTCTCAGGATACTTCAAAAATTTTCATAGAAAAATAATATTTAAGAATCATTATTCAATTTAATATCTACACTTTCAATTTTTTATAATTCTCATGAAAATTTGACTAAATAAAAAATTAAGATTAGTGATTTTTATTGTTCCATTTTGAATCGATCACTAAATGTGACCAATTTTATCCTTTTTTTCTGTATCAAAATGTACTTAACAGAAAGCTCTTTTCCTGACCTTTTAGATGAGCATAAATTTGTAAGTGAAAAAAAAATTTAAATTGTTGAATTTAACGGCCAAATTAACATTGAAATACGGCACCCTCCTTTAGAAAAAAGTTCGTTATGACTCTATCAAGATTTTGAAATAATTTTATTCTGAGCCGAAGGCTCAATATATATATTTCTGGCTTTTTCATTCAAATGAAATTAACCACTGAAGTTATGATGGCATGTTAAAGTTTTTTGATTTTTTGTTTTTTTTGTTTTTTTGTTTTTTTTGTTTTTTTGTTTTTTTTGTTTTTTTTGACCAAAAAAATCACTTTTGGCGATAAAAGAAATTATTGTCTACTGCAACATAATTTGCTGCACCTATTGACCAAGTCTGCAAAAATTTGTGCAATCTTAATTGGGTATTTAAATTATAGCTTTTTTAGATAGGACGCATATTTGCAGCTAATTAATAGATTTTTGCAATTGTGCAATTAAATTTTTTCTCTGCAAATTTGCACAGCATTAAAAAAACCTAAATTAAATACGCAATTAAAATTGCACAAATTTTTGCAGACTTGGTCAAAAGGTGCAGCAAATTATGTTGCAGTAGGAAATAATTTTCTTATCGCCAAAAGTAGCTTTAAAAGCTTTGCAGAGTGATTTTTTCGGTCAAAAAAAAACAAAAAACCAAAAAACTTTAACAAGCCAGTTTTGATTTGAAAAAAATTATTCCAAACTTGGCCAGAATTCTAGCTTTTCATAAAAAAAAATTTAAATTGATAATTATGCTAATTAACAAGGTAGTATCGCTTCGCTCCATTGTTCTAAGCCGCTCAAAGTACTTAGAGATTTATTTTTTTAATTTTAGAAAAATGGTTTAAACTAAATTGGTAATTTTTTGACAATTTTGTAATTTTTTTCTTTCGATGGAGCTTTTTTTCCACTGCTGACCTTATGGTTTATTAGTTTGATTTAGTAAGTATACTCTTCTCTTTAAAATAGTTTTACTATGTCTTTTATAAATGTACTTTTTTTAGAGGTGTTTGAATCAATCAACTAGACTTCTCTATAAAAATAAACATTAAAAAATTTTTTTCTGCTACAGTCAACTCTCGTCGTTCTCGTAAAACTTTTTTTTTATGAAAATTAAGAATTCTGACTAAATATATTTAACAAACCATTTTAAAAAAATTATAAGAATGCTCATTTCCTTTTGAACGAGCTTTTCTAGTTGGCTATTAAAAGCACTTTACATGAGAAAAAAAATAATGCCTTCTAATTACAAAAAACGCCCATCAGTTATCCATGAGAACAGAATCAAAGATGTTATGATGAGCCAACAAAGAAAATCGTTTGCAGCTAACGAAAGAGAGTTAAATAGGACCAAATCGTGCATTATTAGAACAGTTTACCGGTAGATCAAACAAATTAATACCAGGATCGCCCCCAATCAGGAAGACCGTGAATATCTACCCGAATATCTTTGATAGAAATTTCTTAGCAAATCATTGGAAACTGTTGAATGGAAAGACCGGATCCCCATCTTTGGTCAGAAAAAGGTTATTGGGAAAAATACTCGCATGGAAAGTTACTGTCAAAAAAGCATATTAATGATAGAAAAGCCTTTTCTAAAATTGTAAAACGAGGCAAGTTCTTTTCAGTGAAGAGATGAACATTGAAGTCGACAACCAAAAAATAATTTGCATCAGTAGAACGACAGAAGAAAAATAAAATTTTTGAAAAATATTTTTTTGAAAAATATTTTTTTGAAAAAAATATTTAAGGGTTTTTTTTGCAATGAAGATGTATCAAAACTAAATGTGCTTGATCTTAATAGCGTATTTATTTAAAAAAAATTTTTAATTTTTCTTAATTTTTGGGAAACTAAGACGCTACTTTTTTGGGAATAGTAAAATTTTTAAGCTGACTTGTCTAATTTCCTGATTAACTCAATAATCAAAATTAAGAATGAGATAAACATTCTTAAAAAATAAAAAAATAAAATAAAAGATCCTTTTAAAGGACGGCGCCGGATTTCAATGGAAAAATGGCATAAAATTCAATAAAAAATTGTTATTTTTTTTATTAGCTGCAAAAAATCATTTTCTTACTCGAGTGCCATTTTTTTTAAAGCTTAAGTAATTTTTTAAAGATAAAATAATTTGCAAAATTTTAATTACCCATTAAAATATTTGGGTTAATGTGAACTATCTATTAAGAAAGTATGAAGTTTAGCCTGGTAGAAATTTGTCACGCCAAGCAAGTAGCGTAAAAAAACTAATAGCGATTATTTAATCAAGTATAATTAGCTTATTTACAAAATATCTAAGCGCTACTTGCATGGCTTCATGAAAAGGCCGATTTACAAAGGAATTCCGGCACACTCCTCTATAAGTTGCTGCGACAAAGACCTTCAGAATTTTCTTAAATTTAGAAAATCACCGTGACTAAATACTCTACTTAGTTGAGATAACTAAAAATTTTTCTCTATTTAAAGTGTCCTAAATCATAAATTTTAGTTTCTTTAAATTTTATTCTACCTTTAAATGACTATATTGGAAACTGTCTGAATAAAAATTCTAATATAAAATGACAATATCTTGCGAAGTTAGTTTAATTTTTTTTAAAAAATTTTCACTGCTAAAACCTTTTTTGTACAGTATTTTCCGTTAAAATCTATTTTTTCTCAGATTTTAGGATTATTTATTTAAATAATTATGAATCAAATTTTCCAAATTATTTTTTGTAATGAATTGTCTTATGTATAATATAGAATGTTTTCGGAATATTTTTATTAGAATAGACTTGCCTTATTAGGTTTCAAAAAACGGTAAATTTTAACTACGGTTTATGATTTGGGGAGCTTTAGATAAAGATATTTTGTTTTGATTCATCTTCATTGCAAAGAAAAACATTCACTTTTTTTTATAAAAATTGAAATATTTTGAAACATCGCTCTTTTCTAATAAAATTGCAAAAATGTAGGTATAGAACACAGAAGAATAAACCTGATAGTTATTCATTTAAAAAAATCTTTCATTTAATTCAGAGAGTAGAATTTCGTTGAATTGTAAACTTTAATTTACTTTGCAGAAAAAAAATGTAATAAATTTTGCTGGATCCGAAAAACTTAATATGCCAGAAGAAATATTAAATTATTTTAAAGACCTTAGGTAACATTGAATTTAATACTAGAAAAATCTTAGCATTAAAATTTTTCTTTAGTTTTAGATCAGGATTTAAATATGAGCTTTTTTTATGTTCCATATTAACATCCAATTGATAGGAAGTTCATCAATTAATACATTTAAAACGTATACCGAAAGAAGTTCGTTGTAAACCGCTTTGGTGGCTAACAGCGCAAGCTGAAAATCCCAAGCCATGAAAATGCGCTTTGTTTTTTTGATGAAGGGTCATTCAGCCTTTGGAATGTATAATGGAAATGCAGCTCTTGATAAATCTTTTAATTTAGAATTGTCTGGAGCACCAGAAGAATTTACAAGAGATATTTCAAATTTAGATTGGTAATTGAGGGTCCTAGAGTTAATATTTGTTTATTGGGTAGTTAAATATAAAAAAATGTTTTGCGGTTGCAATTATTTATAATTAATTTTAAGAACATCCAACAAATTTATTAAAACACAAGCTCAATCACTTTATCAGTCTCGCCTTTTTCTTCTCTATAAAAAAACAAGTTTTTTTTAAATTATAATAAAATAGTTAGAGATTATATTTTGTTTTTTTTTTTAATTTTATATCAACCACGATATTAATTTGATGTCAGTAGCAAAACTTTTTTGACAAAAATCTTAGCTTACCGTTTTTTTATCTGTTTTATTGTTTTTTTTTATGTCCTGATCTGTTTTAAAAATGGACAATGAGATAAAAAAATTAATTATATTATGTTCTGTTTTCACTAATACCAACCACGCTATTAAATTATTAAATTTATTAAAGATGAGGTGAACTATCTATCAATAATTTTTTATTTCATTTTGAAATTAAATGATGGGCCATACATGATTGTTTTAGATGACAGCTCAAAATAAATTTTCAGCAAAATATACGATGAAATAGGAAATCAAACAAATCGCATAGATGGTTTTAGTTGGTAATTTTTAATTCAAAAAGATTTTTTTGTTATCAAATTTGCTAAATACGGCCTTAGAAAGAGTTAAGTTTAAAAAAAATAAGAACATATTAAGTTTTAATTAGTTCCTTACTTAATCGATGGAATATTTACAAAATAAAACGTAAAAATGAAATAACTTTTTTTCTAAACGTTAAAAATTAGTTCTGTAAATTGTAACATCTGATACAAAATTTGTATCATCTAAATTTTACTTCTTTAAAAAAATTCTGTAACAGTGCATTTTGCAGGAAAATTTAAGAGTAATTGCAGATGTTATAATTAGATGATACAAATTATGTATCACATGTATCAGTTTGCAGAACTGATTTTTTAATTACATGAAGTTATTCGGTTTTTAATATTTTTGTAGTAACTTTTGTTATTATATTTAAATAGTTTCACATTTTTTACTATTTAAATATAATTTTAGTAAACAAAATCAGGTACAAAATTCAAATAACTTCATATAAAAATTTAAAAAATCAGTTCTGCAAACTGTTACATGTGATACATAATTTGCAATTAATCTTAAATTTTCCTGCAAAATGCACTATTACAGAATTTTTTTGCAGAAGTAAAATTTAGATGTTCCAAATTTTGTATCAGATGTTACAATTTACAGAACTAATTTTTAACGTTTAGAAAAAAAGTTATCCAATTGTACATCCAAAATGTACTGTTCTTTTGTACTAAAATTCACATTCACGAATTTACGTATATTTAGTAAACTCATAAACATAAATTTTTTTTTAACACTAATTATTTTATTAATCCTAAACAATCCTAAATTTCGTTAGTTTTAAAAAGATGAAAAAAAAACATTAAGATTGTAAAACTGTTGTACAGTCAGGTCACGGTTTTATCACCACATACTTTAGTCACATTTAGGTTTTATCACTGAAAAATTGAGGAACAAATCGCCTTGAATAATTTTCAATAGAAAAAATATTTAGTTAGATCACCAATTTAGTCACCATTTTCTTTTTAATACTGAAATATGTTTATTTTTATTAATACAATGCATAATAAATGTTATATACTTTTATCACCTCATTTTTTTTCTTTGTTTCTTTCATTAAAAAAATAAAAATGGTCCAAAAGCGACAAAAAATTCTTAATTCGATAAAAAAAAAGTTATTATTAGAGAAAATTGACGACAGTTACCAAAATTTTCTAAAGTAAATGACAAGTATTTAAATTTAGCGGATGAAGAAACTACTAGTATAAAATCAGGAATTCAACTCGGCTATTTTTCATTAGTAGAAGAAGCCCTATACAAATGGTATTTAGCTGCTAAATCAGCAAATAATATAATGTGTTTTTTATAAATTTGTTTTGTTATTTTTTCGGTCTAATAAATTTATTTTTTATATTTTTTAATTTTATCACAATCCACTTTTATCACACATTTTCAGCTGTACGAATGGGGTGATAAAAGCGCGACCTGACTGTACTTAATTTTAACTTTAATAAATGGATTAATTTCGATATTTTTTTGAGATTTAAATTATCAATAAAAATCTGTTGACTGGGACAAGAAAAAAAACTAAGATTTTTTGTTTACATAAATCTATAAATGTTCACATTGTTTAAATTAGGTTCACAAAAAAAATTTTTACATAAATTGTTTTTTTTAAATGTTCAGAAATTAGGTGAACAATGATTTGCTGAACAAAAAGTTCACAAAGTCGACATGATTCAATATTCACCAAATCGAATCGAATTAACATGGGTTACGGTTACGGTCAAAAGTTACGGTTGATTTTTATAAGAACCACATTTTAAACCTGTTTTTTTTTAAATTAAAAAAAAACATGATCGCTTGAAACACTTTGACACTTAAACTTGATTAAAAATGCTTGTTAAAAAAGCTTTTTTTTCTTAATAAAAAAGTTAATTTTTCTCAATGCCTTAAAAAGGATAAAACAAAGCGCTTTAGCTAGAATCAATGACAAGAGTCCCAAAGAAAAAAAAATTTTTCATTTATTTCTATAGCTTAGGCTTTCGGAGGAACCTTCGGGATAACGTCACAAATTTTAACTAAAAATTACCCGAGTCGAAGATTAATATAAATAAAAATTTTTTTATTATTTTGATAATTTTTATTTTTTTCCTTTAGAAAAATTTCAAACAAAAATTTAAAGGAAAAATAGATAAAAAAAAAACAATTTTTCTAAATAAAAAACAATTAATTATTATATGAAGAGTGTTTTATCTGTTTTTATTTAGGGCATTTTGTTCTTTTTCAATTTTCTTTCTTAGAAATTCCTTGTATGAAATAATATCACCTTTCCATTTTGTAATTGTTTGATGATCACAAATCCATATTTCCTCGGCAACTTGATTTATCAAGCGAAAATCGTGACTTACTAAAATCATACCACCTTCAAAGCTATTCAATGCCTCAGCTAGAGCATCAATTGTCTCTATATCCAAGTGATTTGTAGGTTCATCTAATAATAATAAATGAGGACATTGATGTGCCATCCATGCAAATACAACTCTACTCTTTTGACCATCGGACAAATTTTTCATAGGACAAATTTGTTGACGTCCAGTGAGACCATATCTTCCAATTATTCTACGCATTTCTTCTATTTCTTTTACATCTGGAAAAGCCTTCATCATATATTCCAATGCAGATAGATTTAAATCCAATTCTTCAGCCAAATGTTGATGATATCTTCCAATTTTTAAATGTGTATTACGTCGAACTTGTCCGTCTGTCGGAAGAATTTGTCCATCAATCAATTTCAATAGAGTACTCTTACCAGCTCCATTCGGACCAACTAAAGCAACTCTTGTGTCCATGTCAAAACCAAAATCTAAATTTTTATAAATCCAGTTGTCCTCATTTTTATATCTAAAGTTCACATTTTGAACACTCAATACTGGCGGTGGTAATTTGCCACAATCCGGAAAACTAAATGACAATAATTTGTCTGAGACTACTTTTTCTGTGAGGCCGCCATCGACCATTTTTTTAAGTGTTTTCTCTTTTGATTGAGCCTGACGAGCCAATTTGGCACTACCGTGTCCAAAACGAGCAATATAATTTTTCATATGAGCTATTTGATCTTGTTCCCATTGATATTTCTTTGCTTGATTTGTCTCCAATTCAATTCTTGTTTGAACATATTGATCATAATTACCAGTAAAATAAGTCAATTTCTTTTTACTCAAGTTAATTATATTTGTACAAACACCATTCAAGAAATCTTGAGAATGTGAGATCATTACTAAAATTCTCTTATAGTTTTTAAGTTCTTCTTCTAACCAAACTGAAGCGTCTAAATCTAAATGATTAGTTGGTTCGTCGAGTAAAAGTAAAGTAGGACTCAAATAAAGAGCTCTGGCCAATGAAATTCTCATTCTCCAACCACCACTAAAGTCTTTGCATTGCTTTTTCTGCATTTGAGCACTAAAACCGAGACCAAATAAGATTCTAGCTGCGCGTACTTCTCTCGTATCCGAATTTAATTCATCCAATTTTTCATAAATATCATTTAATCTATCTTGTGACTCAATGTCATTACATTGTGATAAAAGTTCGGCTTCTTTTTCTAAATTTTCAATTTCTTCATCGGCTTCCAAGACTGCTTCTAGAGCTGTTTTATTAGTCGCTGGTATTTCACGTGATAAATGAAATATGTCTACATGATGAGGTATGGGAATTTCTTTTTTGGCAATTGCGGTTAAAATAGTAGACTTTCCGGAACCATTAAGACCAATAATACCATAACGTCTTCCCATATTAAGCTCTAGATCAGCATCGACTAAAAGCTCTTGGCCGTAAAAAGTTAGTGAAAATTGATGTATATGAATATCCCGCGCGTTTACATGCGATGCAAGTACGCCCGTACATGATCTATTTTCTGCATTTTGTTTGTCTAATAAAGCCAAAAATTGAAGTTTTTTAGTCAACTCTGGAAATGGATCAGTTGTTCCATTCGATTTTTGAGAATTTGCGACACTTTCTGAACCATTTATGTCATTGTTTGATTCGTTCTCATTTTCACTCGTGCTATTTTCATCGTTAGCTGTTGGATCCTCATCAGTCTTGGTCACTTTTTTGTTCTTGTTTTTACGCGCTTCTTTTTTTTGTTGCTCTTTCTTTTTCTTTGAATCCGAAGGCATTTTTTTGTTGTTTTACTTATTCTAGAGTTTTTATAAAAAAATAAATATATTTCTAAATTGAGAAGAAGATCTGTTAAAAGTGTAATGCTTTTATCTTGAATTTTAAAAAGAAAGAAATGTGAATTAAAAAAAATTTCCACATCGTTTTTTTAACATGTACTTGAGCTAACTACTTTTGTTTTGCATTTACCATATTCCTAAAAAAAAATTGCATGAAATTCTAAAATTTTTAGAAAAAAAAATCTTAACAAAATTTCTCAATTGCTTAAACAAAAAAAAATTATGAAATAACTTAAAAAAATTTGAAACAATTTTTGTTGAATTTTCAACACAATTTTAATATCCATAAATGCATTTAATTTAACAGAAAATATCAAACTAAGCACCCAATAACTCTTTTTAAAATTAAAAAGATAAATTAGAGTTAAATTCATCAGTTTTCGGCTTAAAATAATCTTCGCACGTTAAAATCTCCTATGATATTCTCTAGGACCAGATTCTCAATCCACTTACATGTAACAAAATGTGAGATCTCATGAGAATAAAGAGATTTTTTACATGGGTTTCCATCATAAAAAAAAATAATTTATCTAACATAACGCAAATTTTTCCATAACTGTCCAATTTTATCCAAAAATCAAAATTTATTCATAACAAGAAGGCCAAATTTTTTTATACCTTTAAGGTCCAATTATCGTTTTTCACAGATTATAATTCATACCGTAATCACTCGATAGTAGTACCGTTATAAAATCGAAATTTTTCAAAATTGTACCATCCCCCCCCTTTTTTTTAAAGCCGAAAAATCTAAGAATTCATTTAAGTAATGAAATCAATGGATACAAATCTGAAGCCCTAGTTTTGTACCATAGTATAACTATCGAGGAATTACGGTAAATTATTAACTTCAAAATAGTTTTTTTTTATTTTACATTTTCCATATGCGATCTTTTTCAACATATACGGGAATTTATTATCGATTTGAATGATAATGAGGATTTAGAGATAAAATTAAAGCTGTGAATTATTTTAGAATTTTTAATTTAAGTTTTAATAGAAGTAAAAACTAAAATTAATTTCAAGTTTTAGGTGTCATTTGATCTAAAGCTTGTAATTTATAAAATTGGAAAAGAGTTTTTATAAATGATCAAATTCATATTTTTTAAAAAGATTTCCTATTTTTAGATAAGCTAGGAAAAGACTGGGTTCGAAAAATTTTCTTTTCGACAAATAGATAATTTTAAAGGACAAAAACGGATCGAAAAAACCCGCCGGGTCTTTGAGTTTTAATGTAACTCTGATAATATCCATTTTTTTTCGAGAACAATTACACGTAATGTTTTGTTTTTGGCAAAAAAATTTTTTTATTACTACAGTGCCGATTTGATACTTGAATTTTAGGTAATTTTACGTAAATTTACCTAATATTTTAATATTTAAAAAAATGGCTTTTTTTTGGTCTTTTATTTTTTACGTAAATTAACGTAAAATTAATTACGTGATATTTCGTAAAATTACCAAATTTTACCCTTTTTTACAAAGTAATTTTACGTAAAATTACCTAAAATCCAAGTATCAAATCGGCACTGTATTTCTATTAAAACTTACTTCGCAAAAATTTTTATATTTCGAATTATTTTTTTTTGATTTTGATTCAATCTTCAAATTTAAAAAATTAAATGGTAATAGTAATAAAACTTTATTTTGCCGTGGCTTTGACGGTTTAATTGGTTTAATAGAGTTTCAAGTCAATTTTTTTAAACTTTTAAGTTGACTTTTTTCAGCGCAAAATAAAAATTCAAGTCAATTTTAAAATAATTCAAAAAATTGATTCTTCAAAGCTATAGATGCTAATTCAAAAAAATTGAAAAACTTTAAAATTTAAAAACTTGAAATAACAACTCTAGTTCTCAGTCAAAAGTTTAAGTATTTGATTATGTGAATACTTTAGTTTTCTATTGTTGTAAGTAATGCCAAATTTTCAAACTGAACAACATGACTAAAAATAGGCATTGTGAAGGCAAAGTAAAATTTTTGCTCAAAAAATTTAAATACACAATTACTTGCATTCTGAATTTTTAAAGAGCCGATTCTTTTTCAAACACATTTTTTGTATTGGCCAAAAAATTCTAATTTTTCCATCCCGAATATCCCAGAATTTTTTTTGCAAAGTTAATATTGTTTTATTTGAAAAATTGTTAAGGAGGGGGTCTTTTGACGCATAAAATTTTTTTTTATAGAATAAAAATTTTTTTTATAGAATAAAGGTAAATTAGTTTAGAATAAGTAATTTTTTTTTTTTCAAAGAATAAACATTGAAAGTATAGAATAAAAAAATTGTAAGAATTGAAAGCTCTTT
>NTPY01000937.1:82298-104241 GCA_002922825.1 Brachionus calyciflorus | reverse complement strand
AGAATAAAAATTTTACTTTTATAGCATAAAAAAATTGTCCACTAATTCATAAGGTTAAATGTCTCTTAAAAATATCGCTACCACGACTTCTAAAATTTTTTTTGATAGTCCTTAATATATTGATTCATCTAGATCTTCTTTTGCTGGTATACTTAAAAGTTTTCTTCTTTTATTAAATTTTTATATAGGCTATATTTAACTATTCCAATCGACCAAAAAAAGTGTAAGAAAGCAAAAGAAAAGAAACCCTGTGGATAGTATATACCTCATATCATTTGAAGGTCACTCGTAAAAAGAATCAACTGATTATACAAAAAATTAATACTTAAATTTCATTTTACATTTGATGTCATACTCTTATTTACTCGCTGTTTTCATTCTATAAAAATAATTTTCTTATTCTATGAAATATTTTTATTCTACAATAATTTTTTTTTATTCTTTAAAAAATTATTTTTTATGCGTCCAACGATTTTTCCCAATTGTTAATGCATTATTTGAAGTGTACAGTGTTGATTTGATCATTTGATTTTATCAAATTTTGCGTAAAATATCGTAAATTTTCGATTTTTTACTTCGTTAATTTTAGTAAAAATAGTTTAAATTAAAAAATAGTAAAATTGAAATTCATTTTATGATTTTTTAAGAAAATTTTTCATCAAAATTTTACTCTTTTTTACGATATTTTACGTAATTTTCTGTCCATAAAATACGGAAGCGGAACGCGGAGCGAAAAGTGACCCTAAAATTCGGAAAATCTTAAGGGAATTTTTTTTTTTCTATAGGATAAAAAACCTTAATAATCTTCCATTTCTTGCATCCAAATTGAGAAAAAAAAAAAGTTAAATAATTTTTTTAATTTTATTGAGACATTTCAGTGAAAAATTTTTTAGACTTTACTTTTTAAAATCTTTAAAAAAAAAACGTCACTAAAAAAAATAACTTTTTTGATACACTTTTACATGACAAAAAAAAATATACTTGAAATTTTATTTACATTACAATGAAAGCAAAAAAAAAAGCAAATAAATAAATAAAATCTTTAAAAAAAAAAGTAGTATACCTTTTGCCTAAACCAAAAGGATCAATGATTTTGAAAATCAAAAAAAAATTTCTTATTTTCTCTTTTTGTTTTTTTAAATCGAATGCTACAAAATTTACAACGGAAAGCTAAAATCTCACAAATTATTATTTTTTATTTTATCATATTATAAGCTTGATCTGTAAATTGACTTAGGACATTGGCTGATGGTGAAATAGCCGGCTGTTGTCCCAATTGTCCTAATGGATTACCTTGCATTGGAATATTCTGGCCCGGATTCATAGTTGTAAATGGTTCTAAATTCTTAATCAATTGAGCCAACCATTTCTTAGTACTAGCATCATCTTTTAAACAATCAGCAAATGTTGAGTCTTTTAGCTGATCGGGCAAACACGCTCTCAATGCTTCTTTAGCTCTCGGATTATCCGATAATCTCAAATAACATCTTACAACATGTTTCAATAATCTACTGCTTGGCTCTTTGGACAAATTGATCACCATTAATCCCAATACTTTAGCCACATGAGAAAATCGTTCATATGTTTGACATATATAAGCCAAACCAGTGTCATCAGTCAAAATTTTTTGGAGTATAAAAGTAGCCACTGTTTTAGATAATTCACTACCTTGTTCCATTATTTTAAGACATAATGGTATTATTTCTGTACTTAGGAGAAATGTGATGACATCTTGTTCATCTGTTTTTACCAAAGCACCAATTACACCGAGACTAGTCAATCTCAAATATTCAAAAGGTCTTGTTTTACTTAAAGTAGTATGCAGAAAGGGGTAAAGGAAAATGGGAATATGAGCCTGAAGAAATAAACTTCGAGTTTCTGGATGAGATGCAACGCATTGTAACAAAGCGAGACTATTACAAACTCGATTAGATTGATGGGCTGTTAGAGTCGGTGGATTTATAGCCGGATAAACACTGATTACTTCTTGGAGTAAAGCAGCGATTGATCCAAATGAATGCCAGAGCATTGGTGCTAAGTCTTGAACAGCCTCTCTTTGACGACTCAATTCAATCAAAGCATTTTCTCTCGTAGCTGGTGTACTTAGCTCATTTATCCATTGATATATTTTTTCAAGTTCAATAGGCTTCGGGGCTTGAGTGGTCGGTGCACTAGTTGACATCTTTTTAAATGTTTTTTGATATCGTTATCGTAACAGTTTAATTAGTTTTTGATGATTAAGTAACCCTTAAAATATGAATGAGTTGTTACTTTTTTATATTTTTTATTTTATTTATTTTTTTGGAGTTTAAATTGCGGATTTTGAATTGCAAAACGTATATATATATAAAGAGAGAGAGAGAGAGTTTGTTGCTGAAAAAAATTAAAATTTGCACATAAATTTTTTATTTTATTTTTCAAATTTCAAATACAATTTGCATGCGCAACAAAAGAAAAAAAATAAATTTATAGAGCAAAATAAAAATTTGATATTATGTTTTTTTTTATTTTTATAAAAAGCAAATAAGAAAGATCTGGTGTTGGACGATTTTTTAAAGTCGACTGCCATGATTTAAAAAAAGTTGGTTTTAGAAAATATATTTTTTTATTCAAAATTAAATATTCAAAACAAAATGAAAATAGATTTTGAATTCTAATTTTGAAATGGGAAATTTTCTTTAATAAATTTCAAAAAATGAATTCAAAACAAATTAAAAAAAATTTTCCCAATAGTTATCTTCGCCAAATAGAATTTCAGATGCAATTTGATTGATTATTTTCGTTTAGCTGTCAAAATCGTTGTTTATTGTGAAAATATATCTATCTCTATTTAGAGATGAGAAAAAATATTGAAAAAAATCTTTTTGCAGAATGAAATCGTTTATTAACATCAATACTTTACTTACTAAGAAAATGTTTCGAAGTTTAGATTTTGTCCATTTTTGGATGAGTCTTCACCGAGAATAAATGCTGAAAATATTCCCTTACCGTATTATTTTGTTTATAAGCGCCCCCCTAAACCCCCTTTTTTGAGACGAAGGGAAAGCAGGAAAAATTTAATTTTGTTATAACTAAATAGACCACACTAAAGTCTATCGGATAAGTCAAATAAAAAGACTTAATTCATTTTTCTTTAGTATGATTTCACGCTTCAAAAGAGCAATTTTTAGTCGCTTATAAGCAAGGTTTTACGGTACTTATCTAATAATGAGCGAATCTTAATAATTTTTATATATTCCATGTAGTGAACATGGGTAATCATCAAGACAAGGGACCAGCTCAACCTCTTATTTATTATGAGATTAAATTTTTGACTCGTTTTTTTTTATTAATTATTGGTACAGCATCCAAACAAAATCATTCGTTTATATTTTAGAGATATTCTTTTTTGTTGAAATTTATGCTTAAAAGTTTCAAGATGTGGGTAAGAGGGTTTTTATTGCGGAGAGAAGATTTTTGTTTGTGGGGATGAGGGAGACTTAAAAAAATCTAATTAAATTTCTGGAGCGACTTCATTATCTAATGAGTTTTGGATTATTAGTATTATTTTAATTTAATTTAAAATAAAAAAAATTTCTGTTGGATTTTTTGAAGGGTCAAGATTTTAATTTTTTTTTCAATACAAAATAACTTTGAATAATATTTTGACTGATAAAAATAAATAAAAATTTAACGTCAACCTTAATTTTTACCAAGTCTGATTTTTTTACTAAATTTTACACCATGGTTAGCTTTTGAAAAAGTTCAGGATGTATGTTTTAAAGAAAAAATCTTGAGTAAATATACCGTAAATATTTGTTTTTTAACGTCGCACTAAAAGCCCGAAAACTTGGCTTTAGCGCCTCAACAATAATTTGACTATTCAGGTTTGAGATGATTAAAATGAACCCTAAGGACTCATTAAGCCTTAAAAACCCGGTCTACTCAATTTTCAAAAAACAATTTTTTTTGAGGCACTAAAGCCAAGTTTTCGGACTTTTAGTGCGACGTTAAAAAACAAATATTTACGGTATATTTACTCAAGATTTTTTCTTTAAAACATACATCCTGAACTTTTTCAAAAGCTAACCATGATGTTTAATCTAGAACCCCGGGGTTCTAGGGCATAAACAGCCATAGCCCCCCTAGCATAAAATCACTAAAGTCCCAGTTTTTAAATAAAAAAAATTCAATAAAAGACCGGGCTTATTAAAAAAATAAAATATTTTTACTTTTAATTTTTCAAAATTATTTTCAATAGAGCCCCAGGGCGTGTTTTCTTATTTTTTTCTACAGTCTCATGGGATTAAACTTTTAATAATCTTATACACCCATGAGCTTAAATTTTTTTCATTCATGAACAAAAACCACGTTGTAAATTTTTTAAAAAATCTATAAATTATGAAAAAAATTCTTTTTGATTTTTAACTTAAAAAAATGAAATCTCCTGTAAAAGTTTTACCAAAAAGAAGACGAGGAAGACCAACTAAAGAAGAAGCTTTGGCTTGGCAAGAATTATTAAATGGAAGTAACAAACAACAGCAATCATTAATTAATGAAGAATCTAGTTCTTCGTCCGCTTCAATTGATACTGATGACTCAACTCCATCTTCTTCATCATCTTCTTCAGCGTCATCTTCGCCTTTGGTTGTTGCTCCTTCAAATTCAAATGTAAATGGTCCTGCTTCATCCACACCGAAAACTCAATCTCGCCATGCTTACCGATTAACTTACAAAATAAATGCCGTTAGATACGCCGAAAAGTATGATTTGAGTAAAGCATCTAGAAAGTTTAAAGTCGACAGAAAAACAGTAAGAACTTGGCTCAGGTCAAAAAATGATTTTTGAATTTTTGTCTTCAATTTTTGTTCCAAAAAGACTTACCAATCTTCTTCAGCCGGCTGATATCGCCTGGTTTCGGCCTTTGAAAGCATTATATTCCAATTACTGGAATAATTGGTTTGTAAACTCAGAAAAAAGTTACACTAAATCAGGTAACATAAGGTCGCCGGGTTACGCTCAGATAATAAATTGGGTAAGCGAGATTTGGGAAGCGTTTGACCCTATGATTATCAAAAACTCTTTCGACCAAGCCGGGATTACTTCTAATATGATTGATGTATTTCACAGACAGCTTAAACATTTTATACTTAACCAGGAATTCACGGATGATATTGATGATGATGATGATGCACAGAATGTAAATGGCTTCTTTTCAGGCGAAGAAGTAACAACTGATGAAATTTTTGATCCTACTGATTCATCTGATGATGAGTCGGACATAGAAATTAATTAAATATTTTTTTACTCAAATTCTAATATTTTTTTTTATTTTTTATTTAAATTCAAGTTCTAAAATAACTACAAGCCCATCAAAAAAAAAATAATTTTTTTTTATAAGCCCATTAAATTTAATAAATTAATTTATTTTAACCCCGGGTTTTAACATTTTTTAACGCCAAAATACTTAAAGAGGAAAATTTATTTTTAATTTAGAACCCCACCATTTTTTAATCTAAACCACATGGGGTAGTTTGCAAGGTTTTACGGTATTTACGGTACTATATACCATTTCATAAAAACACTTTAAATTTGAATTTCCAAAAAGGATCTAGATAAAATTAAAAATTTTTTAAAGGATAATAATCTAAGATTGTGAAAAAATCGAAACATTTTATCTAATTCATGCATTACCGTCTAAAAAATCTGCCATAAATCAAAACTAATTTGGCGTTTCCATAGTAACAAGCTTAATATTAAAGAAAAAAATTAAGAATTTTTACTTCAACTAAGTATACTCTAAACATAAAAAATAAAATTATAAAAAAAAAAACTCAAAATAAAATGATGTCCGCTAGTGTTTTAAATTCATTAACTCCTAGAACTGCGACCGAAGAGTAATTAACTTTTATAATTTAATAATACAAAAAAACCCTAAAATTATTTGTTTTTTTTTAATTTAATTCAGAGTTGAAATTGAAATAGAACCGGAAAAATTTCCGTATATAGATGAAAAATCCTTAGAATTTTTAAAATCAATTGTTAGAAATGATTTAAGAATACTTGAATTTGAGGACGATTTAAAAATATTCTCATTATCGGGCTCGGAAATTGGAAATTTTCATATAAGTGTCAAACCACTTATTTATAAAAACGAAAATTGTTTTAATGTAAAGGCCAAAAGTAATGGTCTAATTGACGGTGCACCTTGTGGAACCGAAGTCAATGCATACGTCAATCATAAATTAGAAACCATTGACCAGGAACAATTTGAATTTATAAAAGTACAACATTTTAATTATTTAAAAATATGTCTAAAATTAATTCTTTTTTATTTTAAAGCTTCCTAATGGTCATATAGAGCGTAAGGTCTTGATTAAACTTGAGACCAAAAGTGACTATGTTATAACTAAAACAGAGAATCATAATAATCAAATTAAAAAGACTAACTATAGGATCAAAAAAAGTCTCATGAACGGATATATTTCAGAAAGTAAGTAAAAAAAAAAATTTTATTTTTGATTAAAAAATTTTAAAATTTGTTTGACTTAGGTTCTAATATTTTATTGCAAAGACTCATGGTACAAAATAGTGATATACAAGAAATAACTTTATTCACATTTGACTCTGAAATGAACCCCTGTAATGTTATCTACGTAATTACTATCGAATTCTTTTTGTCCTTTTTAAAACTTCTTTAATTTTCATTAATTTCTAGAGACCACTTGACACACGTAGAATCACTATCGAAGACGATGAAATGAACATAAACGGTATTGAAAGAACAATTGAATTTGTAAGTGATATACCAACCACATGGCAGATATATTTCAGTCAAGATGGGTATGCCTTAATTTTATGACAAAACCAAAGAAAAAAAATAATTAAATTTTTTTTAGTCATATGATCAATCGAGTTCAAATAGGTTATCCAGCAGTTTTCAAAACCGTTTCTAAACCAAAGCCAATCGAAATAGACGAGTACTTACCAGAGATTATAATTGGAAAAAAAGAAATAAATTGGGAAGAGGATATGCAAATGCGTTCGAAATATTTAGACCGTAAAGAAGAGTTGAAAAATGAATACAATCAATATTTAACAGATCATCCTGAGTTGAAACAAATTACGAGCGATTATTTACAAGCTGTTCTAAGCATTAAACCTAAAGATGTCCTATCATTTACAGCTAAACATTTTGCACCATATTCAAAAAAGACTAGATCTAATCAGTTATTACCAAGTTTAGACCAAGCTATTAACATACCTAAGCATTGAGATTATTTTTTTTAATTAAATTTTTACTATTTCTCTAAGTATATATTTTTTTATAAATTTCAAAATGATTTTATTTGATTAAATAAATTACAAAATTTTTTAATTTAAAATTAATTTCTTTTTCTATTTCAAGAAAGAATCCTCGAGGAATAAATCGAAAATTTGGTTTTAAATAATCTGTATTAGGGTTGTTAAAAAAGGAAAAATGTCTTCTTTAAAGTTTCAAATTTTAAGTTTAAAATAGTCTTTTTTGATTTCATTGAAAAAATTCTGAAGAAAAAAAATAAAAGGTTTAAAGTTTTACGATCCTAATGAAGTTTTTTCACATTATTTCGTTTCATCATGGTTTCACTTCAAAATTTTTTCCTTCAAACTAAAAAAATTGAAGCAAATTTACGAAATTTTAAAACTCAACGAAAACTTTGAAATTTTTTACCGATTTTTGAGCTCAAAATATTTATCCTTTAGAATTAATTATATAAATTAGAGAGAAATAAATAGTTAATATAAATTTTAGCTTTTTTTAAAAATTTTCTTCATTATTATTACATTTTTTGAGCTATAAAAATTGTTTATTTGGCTATTTTTCCAACGGAATAATAAAATTTATAACTTAAAATACTCAGTTAAACAATTCCTTGGTCAATATATGAGGCAGGCATTATAGAGCTGGCATATCCATTAAAAATAATTCTAGATGTTTCAAAATATTTATTTTTAGTTTAAAATTAGGAAAAAAATTTCAAATTTTTTAGATTCAAAGTTTTTAAAATGAAATATCTTCTATTAATTTTAAAATGATTTGAAATTTTTTCAAAATATTTTACTTTTAAAATTTTTTAAATGAAACGAAATAAAAAAGAAATGAAATTTTTGTTTTTCAAACTATTAGTTTTCTTCTTTAAACGAAAAAAGAATGAAATTTTTCAAAGTTTCAAACTTCATTTAACAACCCTAGAAAAAAGCAAATATTTTACCACTCCACAAAAATGGATCAAGACTTTTGGTATCTAATTATAGACCTGTTTCTCTTACCTCAATTTTGTGTAAAGTAATGGAGAAAATAATCAGAGAAGATTTAGTGCTATTTCTGATTTCAAATAAGCTAATTAATAGTAAGCAACATGGATTTTTACCAAAAAGATCATGTTCTACAAATTTATTAGAATTTATTGATACATTGGTGGTGATTAACTTGTAACGTGACGTCATCTGACGGTCAAAAACCTATAAAATCTGACGTCAGCGGTCATATCGCATCATCTAAAAACAACTATAAATCACGTCATATGACGTCACGTTACAAATAATTAGCACCACTGTAGGTTAACGTATGAAGTTGGAATCCTTGAAAAAAGTACACCCTTCAAATTTTTTACTCAAAAATTTTTTTTAACTTAAAAACTCCATTTTATAAATTAGAATAGAATATCGTTAAAAACGTGGAAATTTCAATTTGAACGGCTTTTAGAAATATTACCGGTTTAAATTTAAATTTTAGCCATCTGATATATTTAAATGACATTTGGACTGAAAATTTAATATTTTTTAAAAAGTCGTCTAAAGTCACATTTAGAATTAATTTTTACATCATTTTTTGATAAAGGAGATGAAAAAAAAGTCCATATTCGGATAGAGCATTAAAAACTGAGTAAGATGACCTGAAAAAAAAAATGAGGATGCGCTGTTCTAATAAATATAAAATTATCAAAAAAATTACTTTTAAAATTAGTTAAGTATACTTTTAGGGTACCATTTTGAAGTTTTTTTGACGCTCTTTCATAGGCTATCTTAAAAGTTTGAAAATATTGAAAAATACGGACACCGCACCTGGGTGCGTTGTTTATTGTAAATAGAGGGGTGCGCTTTTTTCAAGGATCCTGAAGTTGAGAATGGAAAATTAATTGACATTATATATGCTGACTTTTCCAAGGCTTTCGATAAGGTTTCACACAAGAAACTACTTATAAAACTGAAATCGTACGGTATAGTTGGTGAAACGTTGGAATGGATCAGGTCCTTTCTCACAGGTAGAAAAGCGAACCTCATATATACGAAGTTTATAATTTTTAAAAAACTGAATAAAACATAAATAAAATTGTTAAAAATGAAAATAAAACATTAAGTTTATTTTCGTAAGTTTATATGTGGACGGTTACGATCAAAAGTTACAGTTTTGGGTTGACTTTCCATTTATATTAGAACCACTGTAAGTTCTCTCAAGCATTATCATTAACAATAATTAATATTTGCGTTGGCTAATTACACCAATATTTAAACGTTCATTAATTATTAAAAATGTTTAATATAGAAAAAAATTCACGGATTGATTTTCCGTTGAATTAATTAGAAAGAAAATGAAAATAATTAAAAGCAAACAATACGCTGATCTATGATACTTGATATAAATTTTAATCGAAAAAATTAAAAAAAAAAAACAATCTTTATTATTGATTAAAATAGATGAAAAAGTAATTTTTGAATTATTAAAAAAATTTTATTAATTGAGAATATAAAGGCAAATATTTTTGTGTTTAGCTAGGTGGAAGTTTAGGAAATAGATTGGTGTATTGTGGAGGTGTTTCAATTT
This sequence comes from Brachionus calyciflorus, assembly GCA_002922825.1. Taxonomy (NCBI): domain Eukaryota; kingdom Metazoa; phylum Rotifera; class Eurotatoria; order Ploima; family Brachionidae; genus Brachionus; species Brachionus calyciflorus. Next base: position 94,397 of record NTPY01000937.1, on the reverse strand, counting down.
GAGGCCTTGGTGGTATTGGCGGAGGTTGTCTTGGTGATGATTGATTTTGATTCATGTAAAAATTCGATTCTTGTTCTTTTGATTGATAACCACTTTTTGAACTTATATTAGAACCTTGTCTGGATAAACTAGAAGCTGGTCCAGCTGATTCACGTACTCCAATTACTGGTGGCCCAGTATTAACATTTACATTAACTGAAAATGTTTTCTCTCTAGGCATTGGAGTCGATGAGTGTATTACATTAATACAAAAATGAGATGTTGTATCAGCTCTATTTTTAACTGATGTTATTGAACCATCTGGCAAAACAGCTAAATATCTACCCGGAAAATACACAGACTCCAATGCAAAAAATTCATCTGAGCCTATAATTTCATGTAATCTAAATTCATTTCTAGATCTAATAGCCGTGAATTTATCATTTCCTTCTCTTAAAATACACGGTATCTCATTGTCATAACATATGTAATTATTTGCGTTGCTAAATTTAAGATGTTTTGTGCTCGGATCAGCTTCTATTAAAAAATGTGTAGCTGGATATTCGGGACCAATTTGACCATTGCCTAATAGGATTAGTCTATTTGGATCATTCTGTGATTGACATATTTGAAGAGTCATTTTAGACGATTGTGATATGAATTGAACAACATTACCAGCTTTCATAAAGTCTCGATATTTCGAGCTTGCCGAAATACCTTTGTTTATTACTTTAGTAATTTTGGCCAAGTTGTCACGGCCGACCAAGCCGCTTGTTTTGTCAGTTAAAGAACTTGCTAATTTGTTTATAAATGATGACATTCCAATTTAACAAAAATTTAAGAGTTAAAATAAAATTACAAAGAGAATTAACTATTTAAGTTACTAAGTTTATAATTATGTAAGACGATGAGTCATCGGCTTCCAAATTTATTAAAAAATAATTTTGAAATTAAGGCTATGGAATGCGTATGTTTAAAAGTAGAAATAAAAATTAAAATAGTTGCTAATAAATTATTTTAATTTTTGTTTTTTAGATTTTGGTTTTTAAATGGTTTCATTTAAAAAAGGCATAATTTTGCCAAATTTTTTTGTGGTTTTTATTCGGATTTTATCCTTGGCTGGTTTTTTGGTAACTGCTTTAGATCTTAATAAATATTCAATCACATTTTTTGGACTTGTTTTAAGTAATTTTTAAAAAAAATTTTTTATTTAAATTAAGTTATCATCAAATAAAATAAAAAATAATTGGTTTATTCAATGAACCAATTATTTTTTCCATTTAAGTTAAATGGAAAAAAATAATAATTTAAATTAAAATTTTGAATTTGAGGTTAAAATTTATTCGAAGGACATCCCTAAATATACAGCGTCATTTTAGCATAAACTAAATTTTAATAAGGTAAATGAAATTTTAATTTTCTAAGCTTTTTGAACTTTGGAATTTCGACTCCAAATTCGAATGTCATGAATCAAAACCACTCTTCTTCCTAAAGTTTGATTCGGGTATAGGTTCGGTATCTTTGTAATATCTTCATCTATAAAACAACAATCTTTCTGAAAAAAAATAGTCTAAATTGCTAAACAGTATGTAAAATTAACGAAAAACATGTTCCGAATGTATTTAACACTTAAAAATAAGGAAAATTTGCTTCTTTTTATTTAAATCGGATCTATGCCTCAAAAATTTTCTAAATTTATATTGCAGATTTTTTAATTTAGAAAAATTCTGAACAAAACGAAAGTAAAAGTTTTTGGTAAAAATAACAATAAATTTTGCCAAAAAACTTAAAGGCTAATGAATCATAATTCTTAACGACAGTTAGATTTTAAAATTTCAAAAAACAAGAAAAAAAAGTAAAGAGTAGTCTTATTTTAGTTTATGCCTGAGAACTAAATTAAGCATATTCTTTGGCATTTTTTTCTTAAAAGTTTCTAAATGGTAAAACCTAATTTCTTGAAAGTCGCAACACTTGGGTTACTTTATTCCCTGAAATCATTTTTCAAAAAAAAATAATTTTTTTAAATTTTCTTGATTAGGTCTTCAAAAAGGTCTTAAACTTAATTTTGAATATCTTTTACATGTTAAACGTTTTTTGTAAATAAACGATGTCTTTTTTCGAATATTTCGAATAAATATTTAAAATAATCGTTTAATAGGAACCGTTTAAGCCAGCTTAAGCCGCTCCGAAACTTTTGCTTAAGCCGGGTGTTAACTTAATTCAGAATTATGTAAGTTCAAATAAACTGGAAGTTTTGAATTTCCTTAACCTAATTAACATGCTTTTAAATTTTTTAATTTTAATTTAAGTTTCGTTTTATTATGTAAGAAAAAAGCATAATTTACATTTAACTTTCCAAGAAGTAAATTCTAAAAAATTAGAAAATCCGTTTATAAAATCAAAAAAATCAATTTTTTCTGATCTATCTGAAAATACACTCAAGTAATTCAACTATTTGTAAAGTCATTATTTTTCAATAATTAAATTTATTCAAAGCGAAGCTTTGTAAATGTAAGACATCAAAATGTGAGACTTTGAGAAAATTCATTGAACGATCAAAGATGCCCAAAAAACAAAGATAAAACAAGTATTTTAAAATATGTTTTAAAAGGAAACAAAATAAAGAAGAGTTTTAAATACAGTTTTAAACCCTCAAAGCGGCCCAAAAAACCAAGATAAACCAAGTATTTTAACTCTCTTCAAATATAAAACAAAATAAAGAAGAGTTTTAAATACAGTTTTAAACCCTCAAAGCTGCTCAAAAAACCAAGATAAAACAAGTATTTTAACTCTCTTAAAATATGTTTTAAAAGAAACAAAATAAAGAAGAGTTTTAATTACAGTTTTAAACCCTCAAAGCTGCTCAAAAAACCAAGATAAAACAAGTATTTTAAGTCCCTTAAAATATGTTTTAAAAGAAACAAAATAAAGAAGAGTTTTAAATACAGTTTTAAACGCTCAAAGCTGCTCAAAAAACCAAGATAAAACAAGTATTTTAACTCTCTTAAAATATAAAACAAATTAAAGAAGAGTTTTAAAAACAATTTTAAACCCTCAAAGCTGCCCAAAAAACCAAACCAAAACAAGTATTTTAAAATATGTTTTAAAAAAATAACAAAATAAAGAAGAGTTTTAAATACAGTTTTAAACCCTCAAAGCTGCTCAAAAAACCAAGATAAAACAAGTATTTTAACACTCTTAAAATATGTTTTAAGAAGAAACAAAAAAAAGAATAGTTTTAAATACAGTTTTAAACCCTCAAAGCTACCCAAAAAACCAATATAAAACAAGTATTTTAAAATATGTTAACTAAAAATATGCTAACCAAAATTATACTTAAACACACTGAAATGTTATATTAAAATATTAAGTATTTTAATTTTGAATCTTTAATAGATATTTGGTGGAGGAGGTGTTTAGGAGTTGATAACCATTTTAATCAACCAACATGAACACCATGAATAAATTTGGATTTATCAAAAAATTTTAAAAATTTAAATTTATATGCTGGTTATCAATAAAATAATTTATATGTTTCTTACAATCATTGTAGTGCGCAATTGAAGGAATATTCAAAAATTATTTATTAAAATAAACTGAAATTACATAATAATTTTAATGCAATGAAAATTAGCTTATTTCAAATCGGGTTAAAATACAAATTAAAAAAATTTATAATTCAACATTTCGTTTTAACCATTTTCTTATTTAAATGGACAAAATTATTGATTACTATAGTTATTAAAAAAAAGAAATTTTTTTTTTATAACTATAGTAAATATAACTTCATAGAGACAAAATAAATCAAGATTTAAAAAAAAACTTCAAAAAATTTAATTTTATTTAATTTAGTATTACAAATTTTAAAAATTTTACTAACAAAGACTATGGATATTGATCAAGAAACACAAATAATAACAACCACTTCAGCGACAAATGATCCTACTGAAAATCTATTAAAAGTAACAGAGAATCTTGACTATAGAAAATTTATTGTTAAAATAGAAAATTGTAAGGTTAATCAGAAAATATCAATTGTTCTGAAAATATGTCATATAATAAAACAAAAGAAAAACGAAACAGATTTAGTTAAAGTTTTATTTAGTGATGGCGAAGAATATATATCCATAACATTATGGAAAAATAACATACTAGATTTAGTTAAAAAAGATGACTATATCTTAATAACTGATTGTCTAATAATTGAAGAAAGTTATAATGATTATTTTTTCAAAACAAATAAATTAAATTTATCTCTTAGTTTTAACAAAATGACAAAAATAATTAATATAGAAAACATTGATAAAAAATTTGAGGATAAATTAATTTCTTTAGACCAATTTGCCAATTTAGAATTAGAATCAAAAAAACTGTTATGTTTTGAAGGAATAATAATTAATATAAAAAAAATAAAATATCCAGGTAAAAAATTCCAAATTTATTAAATTAGTTAAATTTAATAGATTCCTATTTAAGGCAAGACACTATTGAAAATGCAGTGTTTGGATAAAAAGGATCAAAAATATAGTGTTAATGTTTTATTGTGGAATCCAAAACAATTAGTTGAAGAAAAAAATGAATATCAATTCAACTATTTTCTAATCTATAAAATAAAAAACAAAATAATTGAAATTAGTAACTGTTTGTTCTCTGAAATAGTTTTAAAAGAAAAAAATATAAAATTAAATTCAAATGAAATTATTAACTATAGTCATGATGAAAAGATATATGAACTAGTCGATAATATACACGAAATTGATGAAAAAAACTATATTAAAATAGAAATAATGGTAATGGACAGTGAAAAAAAAAATAGTTATATAACAGTAAAATGTAGAGATCTTTCTAAAAACATATTTTATGCCAACATTTTCAACATTAATGACTGTAAACCACACATAGATATAGAAGATATTGAAAAAATTACGGAAATATTATTGTCTAAAATAGGTCATAACTTAACTATAAACCTTGATATTATTAAAAAAAAACAAAACAATATTTTAAAAACGTTTTTTAACATAAAAAATATTTTTTAAAAAATTTTACATGCAATAAAATTTTAAAATTTCGAAAATTATTTTGATATATCTGTATAACAATTTGGTGGAGATAACGAAAACACAATTGACAAACATTAAATTTACACAAATATCAATATTAACTTTTCCAAACTAAACCAATTTAAGGATCTATACATTTCTATTTTGACAATTAATTGAAGATAAATTGAATTAGTTGAATGTGACATTTTGGTATAAAATATTTAAACTTATTAGTCTAAAAAAATAGAATTAAAAATATTAAAGTGACATTAATAAAATTTCTTTTACATAAACCCAATTTTGCAGAATATTGAATTGAAAAATTAAATTTAATTATTTTAATGTAATTTAATAAATAAATTTCTAATTATTCAAATTTTAAATAATATTCAAATTTTTCAAAATATCATATTACTTATCGATTAACTTTGTACTGCGATGAATTGCTTTACGCTTTAAAATTTCGCATTTAAATGCAGCTTAACCAAGTCAAAACTAAAATTTTTAAAAATTAATGCTTCAAATGCAGCAAAAAAAAATGAAAAAAGCATATTCTTTCAGATTTTTTTCAGATTAGAATATTTTTGATTAAATTCCTTTCATTAAAACCCAGAATTAAAAAAAAGTTTTAAAAAATACAATAGTTATTTTTCGTTTTTAAACTATTTTTTGTACTAAAAAAATTACAAAATAATAGAAATTATTAATTTTCTTTCCTATTTTTTCATGTTAGTAACAGCTTTACTTTAATCATGTGACAAACGCTTAGCACCACGATAAGAAAGAAAATTTTCAATATTTATTATATATCTTTCACATTTTTTTTAGCAAAAAATAAAACTCATTTTAGTCAAAAAAAATTAATTTATTTAAAAAACCTTATAATACCGAAATTACTAAAAATTATTACTAATTTAATTAATATTTCATCGAAAAGTAAAACAAGTGTTGTACAATAAAATCAAAAACAAATAATAAAACCAAAATTTTAATTATACACTTTAAAATTTAAATAACAATATAGACTCTCTAAAATTAATAAAAAATAATATATATAATTCCCATTAGTAACAATTAAAAAAAATATATAAAATTTTATAATTTAAATTAGCTTCATGAACTCTAGTCAATTTTTTTATTTAAAACACATCATCTTAAATTTATTTTATTTAACAAAATAAAAGGAAATTCAAAATGTCATTATCAAGTATAATTAAAGAACATGAACAAAAAATAGATGATTTTTCAAATGAACAATCCATTAATCAAACGTTTGATGATTTCATAGAAAATTTAGTTGAGAAAAACGTTGATATGTTAGAGGATTTGGATAATAGAATTAAAATGGCTAAAGAACGTATAATAAAAAAACGAGTTAGACAAATAAAAAAGTTTAAAATTGTCAACGGCATAACTGCAGCTCATGTGTCCAGACAGATATCAGATCTATATAGTACTAATTTTCCAAAATCAGTCATTGATAAATTAGATAATGAAAACACAAACTATCGTAATTTTTATAAAAATATGGTTTATTATATAAAATGGTTCAATAGAAATTCGAAAATGGAACTACTCAGTACAACCCAAAATTCAATTTAATTTTATACAATGCTCTAATAATACGATAAATTCACCATATTTTGCGTAAAATTATAAAAAATTAACGATATTTTACCATATTTTACGTAATAAAAGAAAATCTATAACTCTTAATTATTGAAAAAATAATTTCAGTAAAATTCAAAATTTTTTTCTTATAAAAATGAATCGTTCTAGCTATCCAAAAAATAATTATAGAAAAAATGGTAAAATATCGTGAATTAATTATAATTGACACAAAATATGGCAAATTCATTGAAACATAGCAGCTAAATATACTCAAAATAAATTTAAAATAAAATAAAACATTTTAGTTATTTTAAAATTATTTAGTTAACTTAATAATTTTGCTATTAACCAAGCAGAATTCCTGATAATTTTTTGTTATTTTGTTAAAATTAATGCTGAATTTACCACATAAAAAAAGAAATTTCAGTTTTAGTACCGACTTAAAAGCATTCTGTAAAAATGTCCAAATACCGTGTTAAATGCGGGGTAAAAAACCAAATTTACGATTTTTAACCCCGGGGTTGTTTGGGCGAGTTTACTGTACTCAATAGTTTTATTTTGATATAATTTGGTTTTAAAGTTTTATATTTAGCGAATTGATCACAAACTTCAGTTAAACCAATAGCAAAGCTTAAAAATATTTAAATTAATAAACAAAAATTGTATAATAATTTATACATAAGAGCAAAAATTTGTGAAATAATAATTACATTTATAAACCATAGGGTTTTAAAGAAGCTAAAAACAATACGAATATTCAATTTTTGCAAATATATAATTAAAACATGCCTACAATTTTTACAAATATTTGTTTACTAGACCAACAGATTAAAAAACTTAGTAAAATTAATATATATTTTTAAAAATTGAAATAGTAATTTTTTCATATAAAATTCGGGATGGCTATAAATTTAACCATCCCGAATTTGAATAAAACTTTAACATTGAGAAAAAAAAATAACACCATTTGAATTTTGATTAGGAGACATACCTGATGAACTTAAAAATTTAACATATTGTGAAGAGATTTTGATTTCCAAATATAGATTAATTGGATCTATATTTAAACTGAAAATATCAAATATTTATGAAACTCCTCAAAGTAAATTAGTAGGAAATGTAATTAGTTTTCCACAAGATATCGGAGGCTTAAATACGAAATTGCCAAATTTAATTAATTTCGATTCAATAAAAGTTATATTAATAGGTAATATATTTCCAAATGATTTAAGTTTAAAAAAATTATTTTCAGTAAATACTCAAAAAATATTAAATGCATTAGAATGGCTTAAAAATAATAATAAACACTACAAAGATATATTAATAGATTATGACATTAAATTAGATTTAAACGAAGAAAAAATACCAAAAACATTTTTTGAAAAAATTATTTTTGAAGAATATGAAGACCAATTAAATAAAGAAAATCAACAATGTGAACAGACGGATAATTTCATTCTTTATAATAATGGTTTAATCAACACTTCCGCAAGTTTACTTTTAAATGATAAAGATAAAATTAAAAAACTTCTCGAAGTAATAAGCGCAAAAAACTTAACCGAACCATTAATTATCTACCCTACAGATTCAAAACCAATAACTGAATTTAGTAATCCTTCCCTATTAATCGGTCTATATCCAACATTATTTCCCTACGGGTGTGGCGGATTTGATGATAAAGATCGTTCTGTAATTATTTCAGCAAGAGAAACTGCTTTACATTATTTAAAAATAAATTGTAATAGATTTAGATTACATCAAACGTTTATTTTTTTTGCTTTCAACTTTATCCAACGACACGAATTTTTTTTAAACCTCAATTTAGTGACGAAAAAAACTTATTTCACTACTCTTTGCGAATCCATTAAAACTTTTAAAGAAGAAGAACTCAAACAAGAAATTGAACACGTTTTAAATGATAACAAAATAGAAAATCCTAAACTAAAAAAAATTCTAGAGCAAACCAATTTATTAGGAAGAAAAATTCAAGGATCAAGATTTAATTTACGCACAAGACGAAACGAAATTAGATCATATATGATACACAAAGGATTTCCTAGTTTATATATCACAATTAACCCGAATGATGTCAACAGCCCAATAATTTCATTATTGACAAAAACAAATTTTGAAACTGAAATTAATACGCAGGAATTATTTTTCCAAAAAACAAAACAAATTTTAAATGATCCAGTTAGCCAAGCACAACATTTTAACATATTAATTGAAAATACGATAAATTATTTATTCGGTAATGCAAATCCCAACAAATTGGGGGTTTTCGGAGAATTAAAAGGTTATTACGGGATGGTCGAAGCACAAGCAAGAGGATCTTTACACATCCATTTATTGGTTTGGATAGAGGATCCTTTTGATTATAATTTAATGAAGGATGAAAATTATAAACAAAAAATTATAAATTATCTAGACCAAATCATCAAATGTAATTTATCTGATTACGATGAAAACTGGAAAGAACAAAAGAATCCACAAAATTTTCCTAAAGCAAATGAAAATTATTCAAAAGAACAAATTACAAATAAAAAACAATTTTCAAATGAGATTGTAAGGCTAGCTCAGTTATTAAATGTGCATAAATGCACACCATCATGTAAAAAAAAAGGAAATTTTAATGAATGTCGATATAATTTTGGTAAAATTGGGAAAGCGTTGGTCGATAAAACATATATTAACAGTAAAAATGAAATAATTTTCAAAAAGATCATCCATTTATAAACAATTTTAATCCTTATATTCTTATAAGGTTAAGATGCAATCATGATATTCAGTGGATCGAATCCTCAAGAAATAATTCCCTTTCTGCAATGTATTATATAACAAATTACATCACAAAAAATGGAATAAGCATTTATAATTTTTTATCATTTGTACAAGCTTATTTTAAATCCAAAATAGATTCAGACGAAACTAATCCAAATATACTATTTAAAAAAATTTTTACTAGTTGTACCGCTCAAACTGAATACTCAGCCTGTCAAATCGCTCATATGCTGTTTAACTATGGTTCAGATGGAACTTACTATGCATCCGACAAAACAGTTACCCTATTTTTCCCTTCATATGAAAAAATTTATGATAAAATTTTGTATGAATTTAAACAAGGGCCAAATAATTTGTGTACAAACAATGATGAAATAATATTGATAGAAGATGGTTCTTCTAAAAATGAAGATACATATGATTATATTTTAAGACCAAATGAATTGGAAAATCTAAGTCTTTATGAATTTAGTTCAAAATTTTATAAAAAAATAAAGAGTAAATCGGCAAAAAAAAACCTTTCATTAGAATTTCAATCATTCCATCCTCAACAGAAAACTGATTTGATTGAAAAAAGAAAATATATTCATATACCCGTCATTTCAGGTCCATCTATTAATAATATGGAAATAGAAAAACACTCAAAAATAATGCTTATCCTGTTTAAACCATGGAGATGTAAATTCGATCTAATCCAAAATTTTACCAATTATGAAAACGCATTTTCTGAATACACAAATACAGTTCATAGAGAAAATTTACCAATATACAAAATAATTAATAATTTTAAAATGTTAAACAAAGCACAAGATGATGCTAAATTAGAAAAAATCTTAAATGAAGCGAAAACTGATGATTTTAATTATGATTTTTATGAGAAAATAACTGATGATTTTGACTTTGTTGATGAATACTTTGACGAATAAAAGGATAAAGAAACATGTTTAGAAAACTTAACAAATTCAATAGTTCTAGAAAATTTACAAAACACAAGAAATATAGATTTAGAATATGAAAATGCATCACATAAAATCTTTGATCAATGGAAAAAAGAGCTAAAAGATTATACTACTCCTAAAAACAATATATTAGATGCATATAATAAATTAATCACAGGAATAAAAATTACAGATCTTGCCATTATAAAAGTTGATGATTTAAAATATATTTTTGAACTTAATGAAAAACAATACATTGCATCTAAATTATTTATAGAGCAAAAATCAACAGAAGAACAAATATTATTATATATGGGAGGGGAAGGAGGAACAGGAAAAACTAGAGTAATCCTGGCAATTAATTTTTTTTTTTGGTTTAACCACGAACATAAAAAAATTAAAATATCAGCTTATACTGGAACGGCTGCAAATTTGATATTTGGTAATACCATTCATGGAACATTTAAATTTCAAATAAATTCTAATGAAAATAATGCATTAAATGTCACATTTGATGATACGATAGTATGGGAAAACATAAATTATTTAATAATAGATGAAATTTCAATGATATCTTGTAACATGCTAACTGATATAGATAGATGCCTGAGGGAATTAAAAAGAAATAATAAAATATTTGGTGGAATCAATGTTCTTTTTTCAGGTGATTTTTTCCAATTACCCCCTGTTGCTTCTATGCCATTATATTTTGACTATGATTTAACATTACTTAAGGATACAACAAACAACAGAACTAAAGACTCGATATATGGCAGATGGTTGTGGCTTCAAGTTAAATCGGTCATTTTTCTAGAAGAACAAATGCGTCAAAAAACCGATTTAGACTATGCAGCATTTTTAAATAGAGTAAAATTAGGGGAATGTACGAAAAATGACATATCAAAATTGAACAATAAAATAATAAATAAGTTTACCAAAATTAATTATCCAATTACAACAATAGTATCAAATAACAACTTGAAGTTAAAAATAATAAAAAAAACCATCAATACTATAGAACAAAAAATTGAAACTAAAATTTTCAATATAGAAGCAGAAGATTATATATTAAAATCAAATAACTACTATCGAGTTGACTCTACTTTTAAAAAATTAATAAATAAATTGGATGACAGTAAAACCGGATATTTAATTTCGAATTTACCTATTAATTTAAATTTAATTTACTATTTAACTAATAATGTATCAGTAGAATTAGGTTTAACAAACGGGATTTCTGTTAATATCATTAAAGTAATAATTGACATAGACAACAAAACCCCAATATGTATTATATGCAAGCCAAATTTTATTCATAATGTATTTAATTTTACTGGATTAACTGATAATGCATTTCCATTATTTCAATCAGTAAAATATATCAAAACAAAATTCAATAATAATACAATAAATTTAAAACGAAAACAATTTCCATTAATCCCACAATTTTCATCAACTTGTTATAAAGTGCAAGGAAAAACTTTAGATCAAATGTGTGTGGATATATCATCCAAAAATCAACAAAATATTGACTGTGCCTATTTATATGTCTCCTTATCAAGATTAAAAAGTTGGAAAGATTTATATGTTTTAAGAGAATTTGATCCTATTGTGTTTAATAAAAAGCCTAATTCTGATTTGCTAAAGGAAATTGAACGTTTAAAAAATATTGAGCATAAAACTCTTATAAATTTATAAAAATTAATGTTAATATTTAAAATAAATAAATTTATAATTAAATAAAA
>NTPY01000937.1:30199-51936 GCA_002922825.1 Brachionus calyciflorus | reverse complement strand
CTCAATTTTATTTTTATTTTTCAATTTTATTTTATTGTTTCAATAAACCGCTACATAACCCTACCCTCGACCCGTACTACAATAATTATCGGTTTTTGCGAATGAACTCTACCATTTTTTTATTTATCTATTTATTTTGTTTTTTTTTAAACTAAAATTATATTTAAGCTGCTGGTTTAACAATTTTAAGGTGCCTGAATTTTATAAAGGTCTGTTGTTTTTTAATTTTTCAAGTTGATCAGCAAGATGGTCATCACTTATTTTCGCGATCCAGTAGTTGCCAGGGCACTCAAACATATAAAGTTCACATTTGTCAAAGTATTAGTTCCTTATCTATTTCAAATCAATTAATCAATTAATATTAATCAATTTTTATATGAAAAACTGTGTATTTTATTAAATTTTAAATAGTTAAGCGTACTTCGTAAATTTATTAATTGTGTATAATTTTGTTTAATTAAGCTAATTTTTTTCTTTTGTTTGGGTCTTATTAATTAAAGATTTTCGTACTAAGAATATAAGAAATAAGATAATGTGATATTTTCCAAGATGAATGAAATCGTACGGCTCTAGATATTTACACATCTCTTTTGAAAAAGTACCTTTTTAAAAAAGCTTAGAATAAACAAATTGAGTTTAAAAAATGTATTTTAAATGTTCTCTAAATTGTTTCCGTTTACTTAAAATTTTTATATGAATCGCCTAAATATGTTTTTTGAAAAAATTACACTTTATAGCAAAATTCATAATAATGTAACCATATTTCAAGTCCAAGCTTACTCAAATTAGGCGAGAGGCATTTATGTGAGGCTAAAAGAACCTTTTATTTGAGTTTTTTTCAATTCAATAATGTCTCGATTAAAAGATTTTTTTTAATTTTAGATTACTCATTAATAAATAAAATTATAAACAAAATTAATTTTTTCGTTCAGGAAAAGATTTAAATTTAAGCCAAATTTCAAATAAAAGGTCTTCAAAAGATCTTGTATTCAAGTAAATACGGAATAACTTTCTTTGCAAGAGTTATTAGAATTTATAAGAATTAAAATTAGCTTTTTTTTACTAACTGTCATAATTTTGGTTAATATTTTTATTTTGAGAAATAAATAATTTCATAAAACTGCCGTTATCCTTAGAAAAACACACCCCCTATTTTTTTTAAAAATCACGCCGGTTGTATTTTCAATTTATAAATTTTCTATCAATCCATGATTTTTACGTTATCTTTTTCAGGAGAAGGCCATTTTAAAAATCTAAAAAAAAACTCGGACAAAATATTTTCTCGGACTAAAAAAAAATAACTTTTTTGAAAAATCGATAAAACATCTTAGAGCAGAAAATCTAAGCTTCATAACACATCACTTTTTCTACTCACAAAATTAGCGTGTTGTAAAGTTAAAAAAAATTTTTAAGAAAAAGAAAAAATTTTTGTTTAGACAAATAACTAAACAACACACAATTTTTGTGAGAAGAACAAGTAATGTGTATATTAAGCTTCGCCTATCCTTGCCCAATCACTATAAATACCGCAAACCTTTGCCTAGAACTCTAAGAATAAAATTATTTTAAATCTTTAAAATTATTTATTTTAATCTTACATAAACACATTACTTTATAAAACACAAATTTTTTGTGTTGATAAAGGACAGTGTTCATCAGAAAATGATTGTGTGTGTTAGTCATATGTGAGTGTCTGGTGGTAAAGGAGAGCCTTAAAAAATGGTTTGGAATTTTGATTTTAGCTCTTTAATATTTTTCAATTTTTTCAGAAAATATAATTAATAATCTTAAATTATACTTAAATTAATGAATTGGGTCGTATTTAATTGAACAAAGTTAAAGTATGAATCGCACAACACTTTTATAAATAATATAAATAAAAATTTTAATTGCACAAATTAAAATGCACAATTAAATTACACAATACTTTTTTATAATTTACACAAAGAATTAAAAAAAATACTAGTATGAGCCTGTTGCTTCGCTGAAGGGAAAAATTTATTAAAATTTTTAAGAACTCTAAATCTTCCGGAAAAATACATACAGAATAGTGTAACACAGCTAGTATAAATACTACTGTGTTTTCTTTTTATTATTTAATTTATTTTTATTTAAATAAAGAAGAGGAGAGAAACATGTGCCGAAGCTTTTGATTTGGTAGAACAATGCTACGCTCGATTAGACTTATTTAAACGAAATCAAGAGGAAAATAATCGATTTATCGACAATAATGAGTCACGTCAAATACATAGTTCCTATCGAAAGCTTCCGAGTAAGTAAAAATAGAATTTGTTATTTTTGTAATAAAAGTGGACATGTCATTGCAGACTGTTACCACAGAAAAAATCAGATGAAGGAAATGACGTTGAAAAGGAAAGAAGGTACCGAGCAGAGAGTACCAAATAAAGTGATCAATCGATTAATGATCGATGGAAGAAAAGCTGATTCAGAAATAAATAAATTGATAAATGAAAATAATTTTTCAGTGCCTGAACCGAAAGCCGTATCAGAAAACCAAGTCAACCTAGAAACACAAGAAATTCGGAAATCAATTTCTCAGCAGCAAGATACGCTTTTATTGGTAATTAACGAATTGTTGGATGAAACAATTGAAAAATATCAAAAGAAACAAAATGAACATGGCGAGAGGTTTAATTATTTTAAGTACGCAGTAACTGTATCGTATCAGGCTGAAAACGATACAAGTATAAATAACGATAAAAAATTAAGCGATTTTAGACAGTCTGAGACTGAAAAAAACGAAAGAGCTGGTCACGCTCGTTCAATTAAATTTGAACAGAACAGCGACAAAAATGAAAAATGTTACAAGGTGTCATTATGGAAACAGAGCGAGTCAGCACAGCGCGCTGATTTTCTGGCGGGGGAGGAAGGAGAAAAAGGAAGACCGCAAAGAAAACCGCCGTACCTAGTTTTTTACATCACGTTTAGAAAATTTTTGACAACGCCAATCGAACTGTTTTTTAAGATGACAAAAATATTCGAATCATGTAGTGTTTTCTGGCTCGAATTAAAACAAAAAATGGAGAAACATTCAGTGCCGTACAGTTATTTTTGTGTAAAAATCTAGATTGACGATTTCCGAGCTTTTTTAGAATTTTTAATATTTTTTATTATATTTTTTGTATTACCTCGAACGTCAGGAGCCGTTCTTCCTTGGCGAGGGAGTAATCTAACACAGCTAGTATAAATACTACTGTGTTTTCTTTTTATTATTTAATTTATTTTTATTTAAATAAAGAAGAGGAGAGAAACATTTTATTTTTCTTTTATTTTCTCCCATTCTCTCTTTATTTTTATTTTATTTAATAGCGCACGCTATTAAAATAGGTATCTCAAGTTTGAGTGGCAATTTTGATTTACAAGTTCTCAATACGGAAGGAGTTTGTAAAAGTACGGCAGCGAAACTGTAGATTTAAAAAAAAATTTTATATTAGTATTTATAATTATCAACTCCTAACGAGTGCAATAAATTAGATAGATGATTTAATTTCGGAAAAAAAGTCTAGCTAGGCAATTTAATTCTATTCGAAGTTAGATGTGTTCAAGAATATCTATTTGATTTTTAGAATAAGCGACATTAAATGGGTAAAATGGGTAAAAAAAATTAAAAAATTGCAATAGCTATATGACTCGGCTATGCCTCGTCACATAGCTAATTAGGGCTAATTTTAGGGTTAGAATTGTTTTAATAAAATCTAAAAACAAAAAATTTTAGGGATTTAGGGTAGGGTTAGGAGAGGGTAAGTTTTTAAATATTAATTTGAGAATTTTATAAAATACTTTCCCTCACTCAAAGACCGTTAATTTTATCTATAATTAATTAAATAATTGATTTTTCAAATTTTTATTGATAAATTAGTTTTTCTTTCATGTTCAAGACTATCCATATAAACAATTAATTAAAAAAAAATTTTTTTTTTCATTTTTTTCAAAAAATTGCAATTTTTTAATTTTTTTTACCCATTTTACATGCATTAGATAGGAATTTATTTAAACTTTAAGCCTTGATAACTTTCGAAGGGAGCGTCCCAGCAGCATAAAATATATATATTCGTGATCAGCTCGTCGAGATCTACAAGCTGATATATATTTTATCTTGGTTTTGCGTTAGGGGAGGTTCTATAGTGTATCCTCAATTAGATATGTGCTACATTTTTAGCTATCAATTTGACCATAGCCAATAATGAACAAGAAAAATGAAATGATGAGTTGAATAATTTTTTTTTTATGAATTTTAAGAAAATCAAATAAATCTTTATTTTATTTGTGTATCCCTAACATAAAACATTTACACTAAATACGTCACTCGGTATTAATTATGCCTATTTCTATCTAAAAATGTTGAATATTTTAATAGTGATTTTTTATCAAATTATTGTGCGATTCATTTATTATTCGGTGTTATTAATATAAAAAATTTGGATTGTGAAAAAAAAAATTTAAAAAGTTAT
This sequence comes from Brachionus calyciflorus, assembly GCA_002922825.1. Taxonomy (NCBI): domain Eukaryota; kingdom Metazoa; phylum Rotifera; class Eurotatoria; order Ploima; family Brachionidae; genus Brachionus; species Brachionus calyciflorus. The sequence continues at coordinate 47,464 of NTPY01000937.1, read as the reverse complement.
AAAAATAGAAATAAAATAGAATACAAAAATTATTTATAAAATTGACTATCCGAATAGAATTCTAAAAATAAATTTAGTTTCAAATAGAATTAAGTAAAAAAAATTAAGTTATTTCAGGTTTTGGTATTAAATTTAAATTATCATTAAGAAAATAAAAAGTTAAATTATTTCTTTTTAAGATATCAATTTGATAAAAAATATATTTGACTGAATCAACCAGTCCTTTGTTTTCTGATCTATACATATCTTCAATTAATTCGATAATGAATTTACAATCGTAGTCTTGAATATCAATGTTGAGTTTCTCTTCCAAAATTTTAATTTGTCTACTAAACGACGAGTCTGATCGACTAAATACCGTAGGTACTTTTTTTATTTCCATAAAGAGGTCTTTAGATAAATTGTTGCAAAGTATTTGTTTAAGGAAAAAAATTTTATGTTTAAAATAAATCTGTGAGACTGATTCCAGTTTTAAGGCTTCATATAATGGTTTAGTAAGTGAGTACTTACTAATACCAATTGTATTTTTAACTCAAATATTTTGCCTGATACTCAGTTCTTTTAGTTTTGTTTCATTTAAGTATAAAATATCGAAACGAATATCTCAAGATTGACTGACAATATTGTTTAAATAAGTAAGCGACTGTAGTTGGCCTCATATTTCTTGGTTTACACCCAATAGGGTATAAAGAAAACATACTTTTTTCGACGTTTCTCATTTTTTCATCAATGAACTTATTTATAAAATCTTGATTACCGATAGGGAGAACAAGATAAAAAATACCATTCTCTTCTGGTATTAAATTATTAACAAGTTTGAATTCTTCAAATAATTCATTTTTCTGTTTAGAAAAGGAGAGTTAAGAGGATTTTTCCGCATTAAATTCAATCTTCCATAAGATTGAATATTCATGAATTTTGTTTAAAAGGTGCTGAAGATGGCTTGATAAAGGGGATAATAATATAATATCATCACAATAAGCAATTATTGACACATTAATATTGCCAATCTTTGCTCCAAGGTTTAGTTTTATGCAATCATCGATTAGATCATTTATATATAAATTAAATAGATGAGATGATAATTTACCTCCTTGTTTAACACCCTCTGTTATTAGAAATGGGGCACTCGTTTTTTTATTAAATTTAATACAAATTTTTGATAAGCTATAGTATTTGTAAAGGATTCTCCATATACTATCATCTATCAAATTAATTAATTTAAAGAAGAGACCATCTCTCCACATTTTATCAAAGGCTTTACTTGCATCTAGACTCGCAATAAAAAATTTGGTTTTACGCTCTCTGTAATAATTAAGAGTCTCGTTTACTACGTAATATGCATGTTTGCATGATGTTTTTTTCTTATATCCAAATTGGTTTGGATGAATTTTATTTATAAAATTCATTTTTAATAATAAAAGAGATTCGAATAGGATACTTAGTACGTTAGAAACCGAAATAGGCCTGAAGTCCGATGGAACACACGTTTTACCTTTTTTAGGAATTGGTGTAACCATTGATACATTAAAAGTCTCGGGTAGATAACCTATTTTTATAGCAGTATTAAAAAACCATGTCAGGATAAAAGTTAATTCTTTGCCTATTCCATAAATAAAAAATTCATTAGATACGAAGTCATTCCCAGAAGACTTTCCAATAGAAAGACCCGAAATAACATTCTTCAAGTCATTTTCATTAAAGGTTTCATCATAAATTTTTTCTTGCAAATTTAAATAATAATTTCTGACTGAGTTTTTAATTGAATTCTGGTCGTTTTTATCAACAGCAGAATGGGAGAAAAGTTTAGAATAATAATCGACAAAATTCTCAATAGATAAGTATTTATTTTCTAATTTATTATAATTCGAGTACTTTTTTTATTCTTTGATACTTTTGAACAGAATTGATCTTTATTCATATCAAAGAATTTTTCTAAATTTAAAACCTGTTTTCTTTGCTCCGTAAAGGTATTTAGTCTGGCTACTTTTTTTAAATTTTTTTATTTTTATTTTTAAGCTTCTTTTTTAAGGATCTTGAGTCGGGGTTTAATATATTTTCTGAATTAATTCCATTTTTTTCATTTTCTAAATTTTTAATTTCTTGATTAATTTCATTTTTATTAACCCTAATGTTAAAACTTTTTTTACGACGACAATCAACAGATCTTGCTGCTTTTATCATTAATTTTTGGAAGTATATCATGGATGTTCCTACACACAATTTCAGCCAATTTATTTTTATAGCTAAGTTGAAAAATTAAATTTTTCCAATTGAATCGATAAAACGAATTCTCTGTTTCAAACTTTGAGGATCTGTTTGCAGAAAATTGGTTTTATTTTTTTCAATTTCGCAAAAAATAGGAATGTCTAAAATATAAGCGTCTTTAATACGGTTCGAAAAATCTTCTTTGATTAGAAAAAAATCTATGGCTGATTTATATTCACCATTTTCGTAAGTATTGTAACTCTTAGATAAAAATTTATCAAATGGGTTAGAAAGTTTTTTTCTTAGAATTAAATCTCTAACGAGTTTATCGTAGGGATTATTTCTTCTGAGGTCACTATTCCAGTCTTCGATTATTACTGTCTCTACAGGAGAATTATCTAAAACTGCCTCAATAGCTGCTAAATTACTTTTGAAATTTGCAAGACGTTCGAGTGTTTGATTGTAAAAAGGTAGCCAAAGACCTATGAAAACCACAGTGTTTCCATAATTTTTAATATCGAAAAGTCAGGGTGAGAAAAATCAAAAGATTCTACATGAATTTTTTTATTTACTAACCAGCATTTATCCCCAAATGGTCGTCCATTTTTATTTTTATCGAAATTAATATCCATGTCGGACTGAAAATAACAATTGTATTTACTTATATATCTATCATTAATTAAATTTTGTTAATTTGTGTTAAGCCAATGTTCACATATAAAAATTATGTCTATTTCAAGCTCAGTTAGCTTGTCAATCGCCAAGTAATTTGATTTAAAATTACGACAATTAAATGACGACAATTTCATTGTGTTTCTGTTGATGAATTTAAGGCATTTTGTGCCTCATCTGTTTCCATTAGTGCTATTTTAGCCGAATTATGAATTTCTTCTTGAGAAGGACGTTTGTTTGGAGTCTTAATCAATTGTTCTGGTAATTTAAATTTATGACAATCTGGTCTTAAAGGTGTGCTTAGACCTTCAAATCCATTTAAATTTCCTAAATTTTCTTTCAGGGAATCTTGACATTCAGTGGTAGGAACTTTAGGACAATGCAATCCTCCTCTTCCTAAATTACTTACACCTCCCCTTTTATAATTATTTGAACTCCTTGGATAATTTTCATTTCCTGAGTTTGTTTTTTTATATCTTTTTTCATTTTTTTCATTTGCAAAAAAATATCGCTTAACCTTGACACCTATTGTTCTTCACTATTTCAATAAATACCAAAATTTTGTCAAACTAAAATTTTTGATCATTTTCATTTTGTCTAAGAAAATTCAAATAAACAACAGATGTAGACAATTATCTGCAAGGTGAATTAAATAAGAGCCAATACTTTTAACTTAAGGGTTTTATTGCTATTAATGATATTAAAAAATCATGGGGTGTAAAAAAAATCCATCGTGCAAAAATATGAGTTAAGAAAAAAAGCAGCGGTCGAGGATTTTTTTTTTAGTAAAAATAAATTAAAATTTTTCGTTTTTTGAGTCCAACATTTCCATATTAACCATTTTATACTCAACAATTATTCAATTTTTTGAGCTGCCTTTCTTAATTTCAGTATAATCTGCTGGGAGGCTAGTAAGATACGTTGCTATGAAACGGTTAGGTATATTAAGCTACTGCTACGTTACAACAAAAAGTTGATAGAAGTGAAGGATAAAAAAATGATAAATAAAAAAAAATCATTAATCAATATTTTATTTGATTTGATATTCATCAAATCTCAAGGTTCTTTTTTTGGGTTTGTTTTTTCTTGATCTTTATTTACTGGAAAAAAACCCCAGTCAATCCAGTCAAGCTTGTATTTTGCAATTCCAAGTGCACCAGTTGCAACAAGACCATAAACTACTGTTCTTGGTTCGGTAACTAGTTTCTTTAAAATTTAAAAAAAAAAAATTTTAAATTAGGAAAAAAATTAATTACCGGAAAATATGAAATCATTGTTACAACATAGTAGACAAACCAGCTGCGACAAAACTACTATTTTTATCGATCATCGTTAATAATGTATGGTTTGTTTGGTTTCCTATCACGGGTTTGAAGGCTTTATGAACAAAACGGCTCTGTATTAAAATAGCATTAATCAAAATAGCTAGTATCAATTAAGCTAGTTTTAAAATAGCTAAATTTGATTTAGCTATTTAATAACTAGCAATTAATTTTAATCAAATTAGCTTAAATTAAAATAGCTACCTGTAAAAAAAGCTAAGTTCAAAAGAGCTTTAATTAAAAATAAATTTTATCAAAAAAGCTGAAAGATGAAGCAGCGAAAATTTATATTTTCAAAGGATTTTCTAAAGAATTTTTGCTGCTAAATGCAATTCTGAAGCTTTTAATGTGACATATGTTTAAAAATAGATGCTACAGAAAAATTTAAGAAAAAAATTTCTTTGGAAAGTACGAATTTTAAAAAATGTATTTCAAATAAGTTCGTTTAATTACCTAATTAAGCTCTTCTAATCAATTTATTTGACAATTATAATTATCAGCTATTTTGAACTTCGCTTTTTCTTAATTAAGCTATTTTAATTTAATTTATTTTTACCTGAATTTTTTTAGCTGTTTTGACACTAGCTTTTTTGATTTTAGCTATTTTAAGCTACTCCCGAACAAAACTCTTTAATTCTGGTTTGCTAAATTTTTCGTTCATTTTCAAAAAGCAGACACAAAAACCGAGTAAAATAATAAGCAACTTCGGTGGAACTTTAATACCATCCATTCTACAAGAAATTAGAGTATTTATGGTTTATTTTTTTATCTATAATTCTGAATAAAAAAATAAATTCTTTAAAAGCTGCAAAACAATAATTTAAAAATAAAATTCAATAAAAATTTACATACACATTGTATGGAGATTTTTAAAAATCTTTAATAGGTATTAAGCGTGCTATTTAAAAATTTTTTTTTTTGGGAAAGAGAATTATAAAAATTGAAAAAAAAAAATGCTTTCAAGAATTTTTTTTTGTACTTTTTTTTGGCTACGTATTTTCAAAGTAATTATTTTTCTAAATTTTTGATATTTAAATTTTTTTACGATTTGCTATCTTTCTACTTAATTTTTTTTTGTTATTCTCAAAGCTTTATTAATTTGTAATTAGAATCGCTAAAAAATTATCAAGTTTATTTTTAGTGAGCTTTATCCCAAAAGCTCTTATTTATTTTGTGATTTTCCATTTTTTTTTTGATGAAGTTTGTTTAATTTATTTACTGCTAGTTTGTATTATATTTATCTTGTAATTTTTTTTTTATATAAATTATTTTCTAATGACATAGTGTTGTATGATAAAAATATTCCTTTAAAATTAAATCAGTGGTTGGTATTTTTGAACCTTGATTCAACTATACTCGCTTGGTTTTCAATTATTTTCTTTTTCTAGTGTTTTTATGAAAAACGAAAGAGAACACATCAAAAGTAATTTTCTAATTCTGTACCTTTAAACGATTACAATAATATTTTGATCTTTTAAAGACCAAAAATGTCCAGTAAAGAATAAGTAAAGAAAATCAATATAAGAATTAAGATGTTATGTTAATAAGATTTATGATAACTTATCAAAAAAGAATTTCAGCTCTAAAACATCTGAAAAGTAAAGAATGTTTTTGTTTTTATAAAGTTAAATGATAGAAAAGGAGATTTCAAAATTGTTATTATTTAAAAAAAAATAAAATACTATATTTATGTCAATAGTAATTGAAATAAATATATTAATTAGATTTAAATAAAGATTGAAATGGAAAAATTCAACCTATGTTATTTTTTTTCTGAGTTCTGCGTCTTCTGAGTTCTAAGTTTTCAAACTAAGAACGGAGAAAATTTCGATTCTGAGTTTTCGTTCTAAGTTAGAACTCAGAAAGTTTGATGATTTTTATTTTTAAGCTATTTTTTAAAATAAAGATATTGATTACTTTAGCTTCATTAATAATTTGTGATCACACAATATTCTTTAATTCGAAAATCTTTAGTTAAATTAATTAAATTATGTGTAAGCAGATAGATTCTACTGTTTAAAAGTTTTAATTTAGCGCGTAAAAATATCCGCAAAAATTTAATCTTCGAATTTCTTTAAAAAGTTCTCATGAATCATTATTAACTTTTGAATAATATCTAAAAAGCGCGCAATCGATTTTTAATTAGCAGTGTATAAACCGTTAGTTTGCTTACCTAACATCTTTTTTAATAGATTTTTTTTCAAAATCATTTATATAGAAATATCCAGCAATGCTTAAATTAAATCGAATTGCTAAAATAAATTTTCACCAAATTTTCTGAGTTCTAACTTAGAACGAAAACTCAGAATCGAAATTTTCTCCGTTCTGAGTTAGCAAACTTAGAACTAAGAAAACTCAGAACTCAGAAAAAAAATAACATAGGTAAAAATTCGACATTATTTTTTTTCAGATGTTTTATTTTTATGAGATGTTATAATTTGTTTGGCTAAGCTTAAAATGTATTGGTTTTTTTTTTAAATTTAAGAACAAAAAAATGACTTTAAAAAAAAAACATGAATCTTAATATCAAACAGAGTTTAAACTTGCTAAAAAAATAATCCAAGTTTAATAATTATTTTGTAGTACGTGTCGAGGATGGGGTAAAAAAATAAAACTTACTCGAATTAGTTGGTAGCGGTTTATTCAATAGAATTTAAAAATAAATAAAAATAAAATTGTATAAAAAATAAAATATTCAAAATCTTAAAAAAGTAAAAATGAAATAAGGATCACTCTCTTTCCAGACAACTTCTCACCTTAACAATTCTGCATTCCTTACTTAACACAAAATACAGAATTGCACTTGCAAAATTTGACAAGGTGCGTAAAAATTTGTCTTATTAAAAAAACAAAATACAATAATTATAATAAAATAAATATGACACACAAATTGTCTAAAAATAAAAATAAATCATGAAATGAGCAAAAATAAAAACAAAATCACATAAAATAAAATTATTTATATTTAATGTCTTTTTTCCTTTTAAACAAAAGATACTTTCCTAATAAAAATAATATTAAATACTTCCTCTTTTTTCTCTTTTAATAAAAAGTTTTTTTTAACAAAATAAAATAAAAAAAATTTTTATATAATAAATAAAAAAAAGGTAAGTAAAATTTTGAAAATTTATTGAAATAAACTGTATTTAAGATAAATTAACCCTAACCTTAAATAAAAATTCTTTTTAAAGGATAAAAACTTTCTTCTCTACAATTGACGCAAACCACCTTCTTGCCGTTATCAAATCTTACCAATCCCCTACTACAAGCTCTACAGACGACATGTCCACATCTTCTAAATATTACCCAATCTTTCACTGGTTTCTTTTCTAGACGAATTGGACACTCATGAAAATTATGACCTCTTTCTTCTCTTTCACCACAAATCTTGCACCTTCTGACACGCATCCTTTCCGAGCATTCCCTCAAATGTCTTTCAACATCCTTCATCTCTAACCTCTCAGGACAATTTGGACACTCTTTCAAAGTAACTACTGCAGGCTCACACTTAACCATATGCTCACCTTTTTCTAATTTCTTATATCTCTCCCCACATGTCTCACAATTATTCCATTTACAATTTTCCGCATGGTCACTAAATTCTATTAGTCGGAAACTTTTTTCACAGATAGGACAATCAACTTTTTCACTTGTTCGCCTTTCACCCCAATAATTTAGGCATCTGACTTCCATACACCGTTCGACGTGATCCCATAGTTCGTCCAACTCAACCGTTGACTTACAAATCCTACAACAGGTATCCACATCAACTAAGGAAAAAGTAAACTCCTTTACCAATTGCCTATATAAACTTTTCTCCACTAGGAAACGTCTGCAAATTACATTCAACCATTTCCATCCCGCTAAATTTTCTGCTCCTGACTTGGAACCATGCCATGCTGTTGTATCCTCCTCTAAACCATTACATACAGTAGCAAAACCCTTACATCCTTCATGAAATTCTTCCTTTGATTCGAATTTCACCAAAAACCCAAGTTTCTTACCAATTTCTCTCGCCATTCCATCACCACTTTTGAAGAACTTTGATTTTAACGATTGTCTAATGAATTCTTCAACAGCTTTTTTTAAGATTTCCGTTGAGATTGCCATTTTTTTTTTACCTATATTTTTTTTTACCTATATTTTTTTTTACCTATATTTTTTTTTTTCTCTTACTAACTTATTTAGAGTCTATTAATGATAGTATGATCGGCTTAAGACAAATTATCCTCTAACGTGCTTCAACCCCTTTTTTTTCGGTTCCTTCACCCTATTAAAATTCAGTAACTTTTTAACAGTTTATTTCAATAAAACAAATTCAAATACATATACTAATATTTTTTTTTATTTTAAGGTAGCGTGGTTTCAAGAACAAAAGAATAAAACAAAATTAATTTCAACTACAGATTAAAAAGAAAAAAAAAGAAGAATCAAACATACAAATTAAAAAAAAAAAAATTATTTACGTTTTACCAATCTATCTGGTTGAACGCGTTTAGGTTCTAAGAATTTTACGGTCTTTCTTATACGAGTTTCTCCTTTTCTTGGTCTACCAATTTTAGGTCTGACTAGAATATCAATACTAGACTGGACGAAATCGTTACGACCGAAATCCTTCGGATCCGAGTGCCTAATATCTCGAATATTAACCATAAGATCTGCCGGTACCGAGTCCGTACGAAGACTTTCCATGTCTAAAACTCGATCTTCAAGTGCTGAAGACTGCTGAATTGGAAGACTTTCGACAAGCTCATTATTTTCGGTTTCATTCACTGTCACATCAGCTTCTTGGCTAGGACTATCAGATTTATCATTTAAAGTTAAGTTTAGATTCATAAAACAACGTTTAAGGCGATTACGATGTACAACAATTCTTTTCTTTCCATTTATGGCCTTTAGTTTATAATTGACCGGTCCTAAAATTTCAATTATTTCGAATGGGCCTTTCCATAGTTTAGCTAACTTCGGATTTTTACCTTTCTTACGTTCTGAATTAATCAACCATACCTTGTCTTTTAAACTAAAATCAGCGCCTCTGACATTTCGGTCATATAAAATTTTTGTCTTGTCCACTTTTATCTCAGTATCCTTTCGTACAGTCTCAAAAATTTGTTTCAAACGGTCCTTCATTTGTTTAACATAATCAGCCCAATCTAATTCTAGTGGGTCAGAACAGTTCTCATAAAATAAATCGATAGGTAACTTTGGCTGACGACCGTAAACCATTTCAAACGGTGTATAACCAGTAGCTCTATGAACAGCGGTACGATATTTGTTAAGTAATAAATCCCAATCATCCTGATTTTCGTTTACAAATGTGCGCAACATAGATATCAACGTTCTGTTAAACCTTTCCGTTTGGCCATCACATTGTGGATGATATGGTGTTGTTCTCAATTTATGGACATCAAGTAACTCTAAAAATTCCTTAAAAACATTAGACTCAAAATTTCTACCTTGATCTGAAAGAAGGCTTTCTGGTACACCATGTCTGCAAATCAATTCAATGAAACAATTCGCCACAGTTGAAGCTTCCATGTTTTCAATGGGAAAAATTTCGACCCATTTGGTGAAATGACACATAAACACAAAAATGTATTTAGCATTTTTAATTTAAAAAAAAGAAATTAGAAAAATAATTCAATATGCACACTTTTCTTTTAAATTGAAATTTTGTACGCGTAAATGCTCAAGATCTTTTTAAAAAATGCGTAATTTTTTCCTTTACACTTTTATGCGCTTTTTATTTTCGAAGATTTAGATATTTTTGCGCTTAAATGCTCCACTCTTCAAAAAATTAAGATCTTTTAGAACTTGAATGCGTAACTAAAAATAAATTTCACATTAATGCATAATTTTTTGCTAATAAATGCGTAAAATAATGCGTAATCCTAAAAAATACGCATAAATGCTATGAAAAGTTAGATTTTACGCATTAAAAATTTACAGTGTACAACTTTGCAATTTTATTAGAAAAGAGCGATGTTTAAAAATATTTCAAATATTTTTTAACAAACTTTGTTAAAAAAAAATTTGAATGTTTTTTTTTCAATGAAGGTTAAACAAAACAAAATATTTTAATCTAAATAGCAGAAAAAATTTACTCATCTCAACTAAGTAGCGTATTTAGTCATAATTTTCCAAATATTAAGAATAATCTGAAGGTCTACTGCAGAAACTTTTAAATTCAAAGGATCTTTTAATTTTTTAAAATTTTATTAAGGGTGTTTATCTCATTCTTAATTTTTATTGGGATGTTAAACAGGAAATTAGGCAAGTCTTTAAAAATTTTACTTATCTAAACGTAGCGTATTTAGTTATAGTGATTTATTAAATATTTAAAAAAAAATTAAATTATTTTTTAAAAAAAATTAAATTATTTGGAAAATTTACTATAACTAAATACGTTACTTAGATCAAGCATATTTAGTTTTAATACATCTTCATTGCAAAAAAAACACTCAAATATTTTTTTCAAAAAATATTTTGAAACATCGCTCTTTTCTAATGAAATTTCAAAGTTGTAGGTGAAATTGTTATAGAACACAAAAGAATAAACCATATTTTTTAAGAGATATTTTAAGCTATTCAATATCGATAAAGTTGGAGAAAAAAGTTTTAACCATTTTTTTATAATATACACGATTTGTAAATTAATCGAAAAATTACAAGCACCTAATTCTATAATCGATTTAACCGATTCAAAAACAAATACTCTCGATGAATTAATTTTAACAAAAGTTTTAAACTTACCCAAGATGATCCATTTGTTAATTTACCCAAAGTTATAATCATTGAAAATATTATTAATTTGGAATTTTGTTTTTTTCATTTGGATTCAATTCCTAAAAAATGGTTCGAGAGATTTTCATGTCTTAAACAATTAAAATACTTGAAGCAAAGCTTTTAATATGCGAGTAACGAAACGTTAAAAAAGCCTAAACATCTTAAAAAAACTTTAGGGATTGTCCTTTAAGCTTTAATATGGTCTATGATTTGGAAAACATGGTCCTAAAGGCTAAAAAAAATGGCCCTTTAATGTAAAAATATTACCTTAAATATTGAAGGCATGGCCGTTTCATGTAAAAAATATTACCTTCAATATTGAAGGCATGGCCTTTTATTTATTTTTTTGTATTTTAATGTTTTTCAATCCAACTTTAAATTAATTAATAAATGATGAATAGATAATTTGATAACAATCAATATGTAAATTTTTTCTGTAAAAAAAAAAAAGCAAATCGGTTTTTAAAAAAAAGTATTTTATTATTTATAAAAAAAAGGAAAATATACGTCGCTTTTTTTCACTATTTTATAACTCCTCCCAAAAATAATTTTTTGCGGTACTTTTTTGGTTTAAGGTGAGAAATAATTATAAACGCAGTGTGAAAAAAATAAATCAAAATAATAATTAGTCGCTTTTTTTCACTTTTGCAATAATTGCAATTTTATTTTCTCTTAAATTCTCTTTATATTAAAATGACTACTCAATTAATGTATTTTCTGATTAAATATTTTCTTTTAAAAATTTACATTTAAAGTGCCGGTTTAACCACATAAATTTTTTGTTGCTTTTGTGTTATTTTATTTCGAATGTAAAAATTCAAGTTTAAGAAGAAAGATATTAAATATATGAATCAAAGATAAACCGCATTGTTCTGATTGTAAGTCGTAAAAACTTTCCTTAGAAACCGCCCCTAAATCCCCTTTTTTTAAATGAATCGAAATCAGAAAACTTTTATATTTTGCTATATCTAAATAGACAATATTTAACACTACCAGAAATAACTTCCTGATCTGTATACAAGTTATGAGTATCAAAAAAATATTTACTTGAAAAAACAAGGATCGATTTTAGTATTGATAAAAATAATAAAATAATGAGCTATAAAAATAAAAGAGATCTTTGTTTTTTTGACATAATTTGCAATTTTCACGTAATTATCTGAATTATTTATTCTAAAATTATTAAATCCAAAAAATTAAAATTATTGGTCAATTATAATTAGTCGTTTTTTTTCACTTTTTATTTGAACTTTAGCCGCTTTTCACACTTAAATGTCATTTAGAGAACAATGATAGTGAAAAAAAGCGATGATACGTTTTTAATTGTAAATTATCTTTTTTTTCAATTTTTTTTAAACTGAGTAATTATCTTGAAATTTTTTTTTATTTCTTTTTTTCATAAACCAATCAATTTTCGTTATTTTGAATTTTTTTTTACTGCTATTGAATCATATTGTTGGGTTTCCGAGCCAATCAGAATTTTTCAGTCAAAAACCGAACGGTCTTGTCTGGTTAATAAGCTCGTCTCTTCGTTCCTCGCAAAAAATAACGGGAAATTCAGTTAAAAAATTGTCTAATAACAATTTTAGTTATCTAAAGTCTCTTCAAACTCTTGAATTGAGTACTTCTGATTTACAAATAATCGAACCTAAACTTTTTAATAGACTTGAAAATTTAGAAAACTTAATTTTTCAAACTTATCGAATTAAAAAATTAAATTTGACTTTGCTTAAAAAGCTTAAGACACTAAAAATCCAAGCTAGTGAATTTCCGATTTTGTCTAAAGAAACAATACAATACACCAATTGTTTAAAAAAATTAGAAATTAAAAATAGCACTTTGACACGAGTTGAAAATGACGCATTTTCTACTATTCCAAACTTAAAAGAATTGTTTATTCAATGCAATCATGAAAAATCAAAGCTTTGTGAAAATACATTTTCAAGTTTAAGAGAGTTACAAGTTTTATTCTTAAATGGAAATGGTATACAAACAAAACAAAATGGACAATTTGACCATTTAAACTCATTAAAATTGTTAGACTTAAGTAATAGTCAATTGAGAACGATAAATTCACAAATTTTTAATCCACTCGAGAATTTAAAATATTTAAATTTGAACAAGAATAAGAATTTAGTTCTAGATTTTTCAACAATAAACCTGCCTAATTTAAATTATTAAAAATTTATTCAAATTATGTGCCAAAATTGACAAATTTGATTAATTTAAAAGATTTAGAAATAAATGATCTTGAGAATATAGAAGAAAATTTTTTTGATTATGAGAATAATTTGAAATATGTTTGTTTAAAATTGAATAATAGTGAATTTTACAATCAATTTAATATGCGTCATTTAAATGGCTTGAATAATTTGGAATATTTTGAAATGAGAATAAAGAATTTTAATGATTATGGCATTGATAAAGTTGAGGAAAAAGATAAGGAATTAATTGATATTATTAATTCAAAGTTACTTAATTGTAATTGTGAAGTTGATTATTTTTTATCATGTTGTTTAATAAAGAAAATTTTGGCACAAAAGAAGACTTTATTTAGAGTATTCTTAGTTCTCATGGTTTAAAGGAAACCTGTATAGTCGAATAAATTATGGAAAATTAATTTTGAAAATTTTTTTAATTTTAAGTATTTTTGTTTTAAAATTTAAATTAATTTTGTCGAAATTATTTGAACATTTTTTTAATAAAATTAATTTAGTTTAAGTAAACTTTGTATCAAATTTTAATATAAATGTAAAAAGAGGACAATTTAAAGTAACGATTCAATATATCATAATGAATCTAAACTAAATTTTTTTTGAAGTGATAAATGCGGCATTAACTTATTTCCTAAAAATTTGAAAGTTAACTCAGCATTTAAACCTAAAAAATTTGAAAAATGGATTATTTTTTAAATATAACATTAATCCGAAAGAATTTAATTTTAGATGACCAAAAATATTCGAAATTCAAATCATTTTTCGGATTAATGCCGCATTTATTATTGGTTCAAAAAATTCACAAAAATACAATGTTAATGCAGCAGTTAAATTCGAAATTTTGGATTGAATTACAATTAAACTAGCTGCAAAGCATTACGATATATTTAAAAATATTTTAGTATACTGGGAGATGTGACTCGTTAATTGGATGGGTCGGTAACATATGTCACCGTTTGAAAATCAAGATTTTTTTTTTAAAATAGATCTTCTTTCAAAAACAAACTTTAAACTTTTATCTAGTTTTACCAAAAGTCATCTTTGTTATGCTATGTAAATTTTGAATTATTTTTGAAATACTTTTCTTAATATATTTTTTTAAATATAAAAATATGAGCTTTCGTTTCTTTTTTTAACTGTTTTAATTTAATTGATTTCGACAAAGATGCATTATGATATACACCTAAGAACTCATGTATTCGAGAATGAAAAAGTCTTGTCCCAAATTAATTATTTAAAGCTTTTAGCAAGCAAATTTCTTTTTCATTGACTGTTTGGTATTCGACACCTATGATTATTGGATGATAAACAAAGAAACCATATTAAACTTACATTTTGAGTAAAATAATAAAAATTACAGCAAAATAATACAGAATAATAAAATAGAAAAAACGGACAAATTTATATTTCAAATGAATAAAAAAAACAAAAAAGAAAAGTAAGTTAAAATTAATTATATTTACTTATTATAATAAAAAATTCTGATTCAGCATGAATTTGAATTTTTGAATAAGTTTTAAATAAGTGACAATTGTTTTAGTTCAATTGATTTCGACTAATTCGATTAAGCTTTTATAATAATAATTTAAGTTCACCAAACAGTAGGTAACTTCACTAAACTTCGTATTTTAATATTTCGTTTTAAAAATCAGTTGATTTACTCGATTGGCTGGCTGAGGTATTGATTGACTACGGTCTAATAAACATAAAAACTTGAAATTTCTATTCAAAAACCATTTGATTTTGGTCTAATAATTTTGGCAAAAACTTGTTTAAAATAGCGTCGTGACGTGACAATCTAAATTTCAAATTTTAATAGCTTTTATGAAGGCTTATAAAATCAATATGATGACCAGTAAATCCTTTGAATAGAAGTGAAGACTAAATATATATTAAGTTTATTATTTTTAAATAAATAAAGTCAATTTATAATTCACTACACGATTTGTCAAGAAGTTGTGATTTTAAAGGAGTCGGAAAAGAATCATCTAACACTGCTATTTCATCGACGAACGCTTGTTGCTAATTTTCCGTTCAGATTTTGTTTGAACTTTACGTCTTAAAACAATTGGAGCTCGGGACGCTGTTGGTTTTACTAGAGAAAGTATTTGTTCGACCGGGACTTGTGTGTTAATTTGGATCTGGTTTGGTTCCGAATTAAAAAGGAGTCAATAATCTCTGGAACTCTCAGTGCGTCAAATCATAAGTTTCCTATCTTTTCGACAATATCCTAAAGCAATTAATTATAGGGAACTCTTACATAGCGATAAAAATTATAAGGTACATTCAAACTCGGTTAATTTCGATAGGCTTTTTTATGGCTAATTTGATCGGATTAGACGATATTCTGAAATATCGATACTTCGGAAATTAACAAATGGGACACCGTCAAAAATTACCAACATCACATCAAATTTGGACCCACTGGTATAATATATATAATTAAGCAAAATATATAATCTTTTTTTGATTTAATAAATGTTAAAATTTTTTAAAGATTACAAAAAAATTCAGTTATAATTATTTAAGCAAATTGATGTAAAGTAAGCACGATAATTAAGATAAATAATTTCAAATTTAAATTTGTAAAAAAATTTTAAAAAAAATCAGTTGTGATTATTTACAAAATTTATTTAGTTGTCTTCAAACTATCGATTATCTTATTTGCTTCCTAAAAAAAATAAACACTTTTTTAATTATTTTTAAAATTATTAATGATCATCTTAACCAATACGAAAATAAACTTTATCTCAGCCAAATGAATATAATAATTTTAGTTAAATTTTGAATATTTTTTTAGAATGGAAAGAATATTTTTTGGTCCTTTTTGCAATTTTTAAAAAATATTGGGAAATTTTGCTAACCTCAATATTTTCCTTTATTTCAAAGACATTTTTCACATAAGAGTGAAAATAAGTAACAACTGAGCGATATTTTTTTTCCTGGTTATTGAGTCTGTTTAAATTATTACGGATAATCTCTCAAAATCGCAAAAGGTTAGATTTTTTGACCTTCTCTTTGATTTTCTTTCCAAGCAAATAAAAATTTGTCAAGGATCTAATAACTCGAAGTTCTAATAGTGATATAAATTCATATCTTTCAAAATAATCATGCTCTCTTTTCGCACACTAAATAAGGATTTATTAATAGAGTCGATTTAATTTCGATTTAAAGCTTTTACTACCTAAGAAAAAATTAAAAAGGAGCCACCAAGCCGACAAGCTTTTTATGCCTAATTTGATCGTATTAGACGAGATTCCGAAATATCGTTACTTTGAAAATTAACAAGAATTAAAAAAAAGTTCGAATTAAAAAAATTTAATTTTATTTAAAAAAAAACTAAAATTTTAATTTAATCAAGGAAAAAATTGAGGTTAACCGATTTAAATTTAATTCATTTTTTCTAAAAAACTTGATTGTTTCCTTTCTTTTTTACTAAATCTAAAAATGTTTAAAAAATTCCTTAAATAATTATTGTTTAAGTTGTAGTTAAAAAACTTACAAATTTCACTCTTTTGATCAAGTAACAATTCTACTTTTTATCTCTTAATTTTTTAGACTAATATGTAATTTAATTACGCAGTTTGTTTCTTTAACACTAAGTGCATTCTGTACTAATTTACACAGTTTTTGCAGAGCTTCAAATAAAATTTAGCATGTTTGTTGCATAATTTAGCATTTTGCAGAACAAAATCTATTTCCATTTAAAAGTTTTGAAGTTAATAAATAATTAGCAAGCATGAGCAGATGAGCAAGAATTTCACTTTGCCACTGAAATTAATTACATAAAATTTAATTTATCATTAATCGTAAAACCTTTAAGTTTTAACTTGCTTACAACATCAATCTGTTAAAGTTTAATAACTCAAATTAGTGGTTTAATTAAATAAAAGAGACTCTATTTGGTGTTGTAGCTTAAAAGCCTAGTATATTCGACAATTTGTTTATTTAATTAGGTTGGTTTATTTAGTTTATAAGTTTTGAGAAGTAAAGAAAAAAAGAAAAATTACAAAAAAAAGAATAAATTGAATTGTCCTTTACATGCATTATTATAAAACAAG
>NTPY01000937.1:18066-28607 GCA_002922825.1 Brachionus calyciflorus | reverse complement strand
TTTTACACAAACAATTAATTATAATATTAGTTTATACAATTTATATTGTTTATTTATTATTTAGCTATTTTATTAGTTATATTTGTATTTTATATATTTTACAAACATATCTTTATGCTTCGTTAGTTATTTAGCAATAAAAAATGTGTTCTAAATATCTAATAAAGTAAGCAATTGTTTTTATTAAGAATTTCTCTAATAAAATATAAAAGAAGACCACAACTTAATTTTTTAATACAACGATCCTCTGGTTACTCTTGAATTAGGCCGATTCAGAGCAACATTTGGTAGCAGCGATAAATCTCGATAAAGTTGTTAGTTGTGTAATTAACCAGTTAATTAATTAAAACAAAAAATATTACTAAGCAATTTAAAATGAGCGATAGTGACTCAGTTGAACATGTTTAAGATGGAAATCAACCAAAGAGTTGGAGCGACATCCTAAAGATGAACATGATGACGGCAATCATGAGAATAGCGAGCCGGATGCTAGAGATGATCAAATTGCCAAAATAACCATGGAATTAAAAAACAAGGAAGAAACTATTAAAAGCTTGGAAAAAGCTTTCGCACACTTGTCTGAAAAACGAGTGGCATTTAAACTTGAAAGCGCTTTTAGGGAAAATTTAAGCGATTCAGATAACGAAGTTGAAGATAAGAAACAACGTGACTTCAACAAAAAATTTTATCAACTCGTTGAGCCTTCATTCAACGACACAAATTTTCCAACCTCAAGTCAAATCGTCAGTAATAACGATTCCGTTATGGAGTCAAAGAGCGATCTAACCACAAATAATAATTCAATCGAAAAAGAAAATTCTTCTAAATTAACACCAAATAATAGTTTAGAAACAGGGAATAATTTTGATAATAATCCATAGTCTAATTTTTTCGAGCAAAAAACATTAAATAAAAATAAGCCGGAACTTAACAATAAGGTAAATAGTATTTTACATACCCCCAAATTAGAAGATTATTTACAAAAAAGAAACTCTAATCTTGAGGACCCTACTTATAAGTCTCTTGTAATGAATTTAGATAATCATAGACCTAAACGTCTTGATCTAAATACTAAAAAGTTTACAGGTGCAGCTAAAGAAGATGTTGAGGACTGGCTTTTTACTATATATCAGGGATTCATAGGAATTAGAATTGAAGAATGCGATAAGTTAAATTCAGTTATTAATTTTGTTGAAGAATTACCTAAAATAATTTTAAAGACATATTCTGGCTAACAGTTCTTGGAAAGAATTTGAAAATGAGTTAAAAAATACATTTAGGCAGAAAGATAAGGAACAAAGAGCAAGATTTGAGTTAGTTAACCTAAAACATAAGGAATTTAGGATTAAAGAATTTATAACGAAATTCTTAACTCTTACGAATGCTATTTCGTCAATCACAGAGGATGAAAAAGTGTTTTTCTTTAAAGAAGGGGTAAAAGGGTATATTAGGAAAAGGAATTACTTGTAGAGGAATTACTAAGTTATCAAGTGCAATTCCTCTAGCTGTCCAGTTAGAGTCTAGATTTAAAACAGAAGAAGTTAATTTTATCAAACCTAGTAGGCCTAAATTCAACAAAAACTATGGGAAAAATGTTACACAATATTCCAACATTAAAACAAAATATAATCCTAAAACATATGTGGGTAAAGAGGCTAACCGACAAAATAATAGGTACATAAATTACAACCAAAAATATTCTGAAAAACTAAAACGAAGTAACATCGTTTGTTCACGATGCAAACAAACGGGGCATTACGCCAACAATTGCAAAAAGAACCTCACAAAAGTAAATTCAGTGGGGGTTAATGATCAAGATAAGGTTTTTATGATCAGTCTAAATCCTCCTAAACCAAAGTGTATCCCTACTGTAAAGGGAAAAATAAATGGAATAGAACTTAAAATAGGGCTTGATTGTGGTGCCACAACGTCAACAATGAACCACATGACGGCTGTTAGAAACAATATTAAAATTCATAAAAGTTCCCATAAAATAAAAACCGCAACGGGTATGATTTCGGAAGCTAGTGGAAAAACTAGTAATCTGGAGGTAGAAATTGGTGGTCGAAAACATGAACTAGAGTTTATAGTTTTCGATCACAATGATCATGATGTTTTGCTGGGTATGGACTGGTTTGAACTAACTGGATGTGGTATATTTCCATCTAAAGGTATTTTACAATTTCCTGACGAGGAAGAGCTAAATTCAAACCAATTTGATTCTCCATATTCAAACCTATTACTAACTGAAATAAACGATGAATTTGAGCAGCAATATAGTTGGGATACTTCATATGACACGATTAAACCAGTTATTGAACTAAATCAAAAAGATGCCAAATTGTTTGGCAAAGTAAAGAAGGAGGTGTTGTCCGTAATTGCAAACTCAATAGATGAACTATGTGAGTGCGCCACTTATAAACATAAAATTTGCTTAGCGGATACCAACACTCCTCCAATCTATTCTCCGCCTTATAGAAAGTCAGAAGCAGAACGACAATTTCTTAAGGAAGAAATTGACAAAATGCTTAAAGCAAAACAAGTAAGATCGAGAGGTATTCTTAAATCTTATTTTGAAAAATTTAATCTAAAATACGGTGCCGAAACCGTATCGAAGAAACTTTTCATGTTTGGAAAATTGAAGCAACAAATCTTTGGAAATGGTTACCATTGTATGATGAAGAAACATGTCCTTAAAACAAGTGAATCGTTCTTCGGAAGCAAATTCGAATCAATTAGAACAGAAAATATGGAATTGAACAGAGAGGAATGTTTACAAATGGTTTACACTAGGAAGTGTAATCACAATTTAATGGATTGCGATGGGGAATACTGTAGCTATTCGAGTAATCCCGTAGCCGAATATTCTTGGATGGAAGAAAAAAATATTATAAGTTACTCTTGTTCAACATCTCCAAAATTAATTACAGCTCAACCACCTGATGAACATCTATTTAATAAAAACTGCAAAGTAAGCGATAAATTTTGCCTTTTACATGACTCTATAATTGTATGGGACAACACAATTTTTCATGAATGTCCTCTTTATCTAATTAGTGAAGAAAATTTTTTGATTACCCATTCAAAAGATATACTCCTGAGCAATACAAGTATTGGATTACAAATCACAGGTATACAAACAATGTGTAAATTAGATGTTTTAACCACAGCCGAAGGAATTTTTGTAAGTATGAATATGAATAATTAAGTATCATCTAATGTTTCAATCGGCGCAAATATTGATGAAATTAAAGATCATCTACTAGCCGATCAAGATTTCAAGTCTTTTAATGACGTTGAAATTAGAAACGAGATGCTTTACAAAGAGTGTCTTAACTTCAAAAGTATTCTCACAACTTTTTCAAACTTAAATGATAAATTCATGACACATTATCTTAGTGATGGAAGTAACATTACTTTATATGTTACTATGGGAAGTATTTTCAAAGCAGATTGCATTCCTGTGCCAAAAATAACTATTTTAGCAGATTCCCGTCAAGACCCAAAAATAGAACCTGAAAGAGCTAATTGTTTTTCAGATCAACCTATTCTTTTTGTTGAAAATAATGTAACAAAAACGGGTTACCTCGTTTATGACGGAATAATTAAATATATTTCGGAATTGGTACCTTGTAATAGAGTTAGTCAATATATTCAATTACCTACTAAAGAAAAAACAATTATAAGAACTAGAAACGATATTTTTGTTATGATTGATCGGAATCTTCAATTTCATAATATTGACTACTTAACAAACAAAATTAAGGAAAATTCAATCTCACATAACGCCTTATTGTTAGATGGAATTGATTTGTTGTCAACATTTCAAGCAGTAATTAACAATGAAATGTTAGCTGGAACATGGTATACACATGTAAGTGATACAGTAAATATAAAATCAAAATTA
Source organism: Brachionus calyciflorus (assembly GCA_002922825.1). NCBI lineage: Eukaryota > Metazoa > Rotifera > Eurotatoria > Ploima > Brachionidae > Brachionus > Brachionus calyciflorus. Next base: position 24,700 of record NTPY01000937.1, on the reverse strand, counting down.
ATAGAAACTAAATCAGAACTAGAAAATGCAATGAATGTGATTGTGAATAAGAGTCAATTACTTTTAATAACAGGTGGCTCAACAATTGGTGTTTTTATGTTCATTTATTTAACAGTGTATTGTTGCATTTGCTCAAAAGTTTCTTGTTACAAGAGAAAGAAGCCTGAAAAAGGAAAAATCCGAACAAAAGAGAAGAATACAATGCCAAGTGCACCCAATCTAGATGAAATGGAGATGCAGCCCTTAAAACCAATAAAAATTTTATCAAATAGAAGCTTGAACTCAATTTCTAAAATTTTTTTAGAATCAGATTTGTAATAGGTCATTCGAGGACGTATGAATACCTTAAGAGGGAGTACTGTTACACATCAAATATGGTATTTTACACAAACAATTAATTATAATATTAGTTTATACAATTTATATTGTTTATTTATTATTTAGCTATTTTATTAGTTATATTTGTATTTTATATATTTTACAAACATATCTTTATGCTTCGTTAGTTATTTAGCAATATAAAAATGTGTTCTAAATATCTAATAAAGTAAGCAATTGTTTTTATTAAGAATTTCTCTAATAAAATATAAAAGAAGACCACAACTTATTTTTTTAATACAACGATCCTCTGGTTACTCTTGAATTAGGCCGATTCAGAGCAACACATCCGAATTCAGAGCCATATAAATACACTCGAAAATGTTCCATGGCTTCAACAATAGCTAGTGCCTCTTTTTCCGTTGCTGAATAATTTTGTTCACTTTTGATCAACTGTCTACTCCAATATGCTATCGGTTTCCATTCTCCATCTCTTTTTTGCGAGAGAACAGCTCCTAAACCAATATCACTGGCATCTGTTTCTAGTCTAGTATTTAAAAGTATCATGAAAATCGGGAAAAATTAACAAATCGGTACCCGTTAAACAATCTTTTAATTTATTAAACGCATCTTCACAGCGTTTATCGAATTCAAATTTTTTACTTTTCTTAATTGCTTTGAAAATTGGTGAAGCGATTTTGGAATAATCTCTAATAAATTTGCGATAGTAGCCAGTCAAACCCAAAAAACTTTCAAGTTGTTAAATTGTACGAGGGGTTTTAAATGCTTTGATTGCGGCTACTTTGTCTTCACATGGAAATAAACCATCGCTATTCACTACATGACCAAGATAGATCACTTGACTCTTCATGAGGAAACATTTCTTACGATTTAATTTCAACGCTGCTTTCCTAAGTCGATCGAAAATCAATTTTAAATGTTCGATGTGTTCCGAAACGCTGCGTGAATAAACAATTATGTCATCTAAATAAACTAGACAAATTTTACCAATTAGTCCTTTTAAAGCTTTGCCTACCATTCTTTGAAATGTAGCGGGAGCATTTGTCGATCCAAATGGCATTCTCACAAAATGATACAATCCAAATGGTGTAGCCATCGCAGTTTTCTCTTTGTTTTTTGGGTCCATTTTCATCTGATAATATCCACTTGCCATATCCAAAGTTGTGAAAACTTCAATTTCATAAAATTTATCAGTCGTTTCATCCAATCTTGGAATCGGATAACTATCCTTCTTAGTGACTTGATTCAACTTTCTATAGTCGATGCACAATCTAATTCCACCAGTCTTCTTTTTGATTGGTACTAATGCTGTAGCCCATTCCGAATTACTTGGTTCAATTATTCCAGCTTCCAAAAGCTCATCCAATTGTTTCTTAATTTCTCCTTTCATATGAAAAGTAACTCTTCTAGGTGGTTCTCTAATAGGTTCACTACCTTGTGTGTCGATTGAGTGGACAGTATAATTGCAACAGCCTAAATCTTTCATGGATGAAGCAAACATGTCTTCGTTTTGATCAAGAAATTCTTGCATCACTTTTTGTTCTTCATCTGTGAATTCCACAGTATTCACTGACTGTTTCTTTGAGTTTTTATTAGGCACCTCCTCCCCTCCTAAGGATGAAATCATTTCTTTGATTTTTGTTTTGGTTCCTTCAACTTTTCCCATAAAATCTAAGCCAACTAAACACTCATGTTGTAAGTCGTTTGCTTCAAAAACATCAAGCTCTACCTCATTCATGCCAATTTTCAATTTAGTCTTGACTTTCCCCATTACTTCTAATGGTTGTCCATTAGCTGTAAGGTTCGAATTTAGGAGTTATTAAATTTCTTATTTCTTCATTTGTCATAGCTCTTCGATTTGACATTTGATTTTTTGAACGATTCCACATGCCAAATCCATTAAAACCTAAAAATAAACTTTCTTGTTCTCTAGCTCTAAGCACTAAGGTTTCCATGTCGCCGATATCCATCATGGCTAACTTGTCAGCTATGTCCCTGTATCGCAAACCAGTCATAAACTGACCTCGGATATAAGCGTCCAATTCTCTAGGAGTGAGATCTGGGAATGCTCTTATTCCTAAGTCGTTCAAGACAGCTGCGAACTGGACTAAGCTTTCATTTAACTCTTGATATCTACCGACGAAAGTATGAAGGTACGCATGAGCTGGAGTTTCAGGCCTACTAAATAAATTTCTAATTCTTGCCTTTACCTCATCATATGTTTCTTAATGCACCAAACTATCCACAAGCTTAAACGTAGTGTCATCCAAATATGAGCCTAAAATGTAGGGTTGTTAAAAAAGTAAAAATCCCTATTTTAAAGTTTCAAACTTTTTTTTTAAAGTCAATTTTCTTTTTTCATTAATAAATTTTTGAAAAAAAAAATATTTTTTCCAAAAATAGTTCATTTTGAATGAAATTTTTTCATGAAATTTCATTTCAAAAAGCTTTCATTTCAAAAAAATTACATTTAAAAAAATTTTTATGAAAAAATTTTTAACTCTTTAAAATTCCTCTAAATTTAATTCGCTTAAAAAATTTTAAAATTTTAGGAATGAATTAAAAAATAAGTTCCCCTTTACTGCATACCCTTGCAAATAATCCAGTCCCGCTAAATCGCAATTAGGGATAAGCCCCACCGGCTACGTACCATCAAACCTTTTATATTACCTCTCTAATTTATCAATTTATTAATAACGAATGAAGTTAAAAAGCATTTATGAGATACTATAAGTTCAAAAAAAAATTATTTGTACAAAATCTTTTTTATAAATCAATTAAAGATACTGAGAAATTTTTAAAGATCAAGTTTTGTTAATTTAATTTTTTTTTTTTTTTTTAATTTTTCCAAAAATTTCTCATCATATTTTTTTGAAATTTATCAATAAAAATTATTTTTATTTAATTTAAAAGTAATAAAAGAAATTTCGGAAAAATGGCAATTAAAATTTTAAAATTGAAAATTCTTTATTTTAAATTCATTTGTTTTGAAATAATTTCAGATATTTCTTGTTTAAACTAATTTTTATTGAATTGAAAATTCATTGAAATGAAATAAAGTGATTTCAAAATTAGATGGTTTTGATTTGAAAATTATTTCTAATCAAAAATTTTAAAATTTTAAAGTCATTTTAACAACCCTACTAAAATGTTGATCTTATCTCTATCAGTTAATATTCTGTTTATCTCCAAATATCTGTCTAACCTTGCTAACCATAAATCAACATTTGTTTCTAAATTGAATACACTTGGAGCTCTCATACTGTTTGCCATTATTCTACCTTCTTTTTTTTGGCTTATTGATTGTTCAATGAAATTCTTAGTTGTTTTTACAACTGCTTGTTTTGTTGCTTCAATTTTTGAATAAAATGAATGATGCCATTTTTCATATTTTACCCATCTTAATATACTATCCATACCCCACTTATTATTGGCTAAAAACTTTTTATTGTTTCTTGAGAATAATCTAGACACACGCTCTTTTTCCATTTTTTCAAACATCATACGATTTAACACTTGAATACTCACACAGCTAAACTTTTTAACTGACTTAACGAATGAAACTCACACAGTTCCAACAAAACACAATTTTTAAAAAAATTAAAAAATCTTAAAACTCACACGGGTTTAACTATTTTCTTAAAGAGCACGTTTTAGAAACACTGACTTTAGCTTAACCAATTTCTTAAGCTTAACGGGATCTCTCACAATAAAACTTGTTTAAGCCGCTGCCACCAATGTAGTACGTGTCGAGGATGGGTTAAAGAAATAAAACTTACTCGAATTAGTTGGTAGCGGTTTATTCAATAGAATTTAAAAATAAATAAAAATAAAATTGAATAAAAAATAAAATATTCAAAATCTTAAAAAAGTAAAAATGAAATAATAATTTATATTAATGAGGATCGCTCTCTTCAGCACGAGATCAGCTGAAAGAAGATCATCACTTGTGCGTGATTATAGTAATAACTATATAACAATTTTTTGGTTTTGTTAAAAATATAAGTAAAAACATCTGAAATAATTTTTAGAGACTGTGTTTTTTCGAAGAGTTGTATTTCTAAGAACGATAGTTAACAGTATTTAAGCTTTAAATAAGTTTTTAATTTTTCTTGAAAAAAATAAAATCTAAATTTTCAAACACAACATTTCAGATGTCTAATTCAACGCCATTAAAAAGAAAAAAAAGATTAAGCCGAATAATAAACGACACTGATGAGATAGGTCTTGAATCTCATAAATCTAAAAATTCAAACACAGAAAAAATAAAGCGTAAAAATTATGTTGAAATTTCAGATGATGAGAGCGAAGAAACAGGAATATATAGCTTGATTCAGTTTGTCTCAAATCCTGAACGTTTTGCTGTTGTTTCTGAAAAACAAGTCTCTTTTAATAAATATGACATCAAATTTACATGGCCATCTTTATCTCGCTGAGCAGGTTAAAAACTTTGGTCCCTTGAATAAAACATCATGTTTTCCTTCTGAAAACGTATTCAAAATGACAAGAGATTTATATTATGGACGAAGAAATTATGAAGGTCAAATTGCTTTGAATTTAGATCGAAGAAAACAAACGAGGTTATTTAGTAGGGATTTATGCAAAAATTCGATAAAAATACATGTAAAAGATTTTTTAGTAAATGAGATTTTCAATTTTGTATTTTCGAATTAATTATAGAATTTTCAAGTAAAAATCAACTATAAAAGTTGATATTAACAAGCAAGATCATTTAGAAAGGAATGCTGTAACCGAGTTTTGCATGCTAAATAATATTAATATTGATTTATTATTAATTTATAAAAGCAATCGTGCGAGAACCAAAAATTTTCAACTTCATTTTTTTGACTACGACAGCCGATTTGAGTCTTTAAACAATCATCTAATTCAATATTCAAAAAACACTAATTCTAATCATGGTTTGATAGTCAGATTTTTTTCTATTAATGAAGATTTATTTGCATTGATCAAAAATTTTAGCAAAGATCTAAGGAGAAATTTTTTAATAAATTAAGCTTCGAGTGTGCAAAGTATATTGATTTTTTTTTCAAATAGGAAACTTTTCGAAAGAATTAGGTCTAATGGCAAGTTTTTTTTTTAATTAGATTTTTTTATGTACAATTTTATTCAAAAAAGGCCAAAGAATGGAACTTTTTTTCCCAATAAATTTTGCTGCAAATAAAGCCTAAACTAGTCCTTTACTTAAATTCGGAGTTAAAAGCTGTTTATCTTTTTTTATTCCACCTTAATTTAGGCAAATTTTCCTATTACTTATGGTTTGAAAAAAATCGAATTTTATTTTTTTTACTAATTCAGAAGACAAGTATAAATTATGTAAACACACATGTTTCAGCAATGTTAGCCTTTTGTCTTCTAAATTAGAAAAAAAGCAAAAATTTCAATTTTCTAAACCAAATGATTCTTTGATTCAAGTCAAAAATTTAGTTAAAATAAAAAAGATAAACAGCTTTTAACTCCGAGTTTAAGTAAAGGACAAGTTCAGGTTTCATTTTCAGCAAACTTAATTGGGAAAAAAAGTTCCATTCTTTGGCCTTTTTTGAATAAAATTGTACATAAAAAAAATCTAATTAAAAAAAAAACTTGCCAATTAATCTTGATATAATTGAGCGTCGAAGTGTGGCCGTAAAAACGGATGAAGGTGTTGTAACCTCGATAAACAACTTACAAGATTCAGGCTAGTTTAAACAGAAAAATTATTTTAAAAAAACGTCATAAAATTTAAGAATTTAATTTAATTAATTTAATATTTTTCGATTTTTTTTTATAAAAATGGTTATGTCTAAACGCAACCCCCTTAACTTTTGAAAAAAACAATACCCTCTATAAACCAGTCAAAAAATAGGAAAAAGATTTTTTTTTTTTGAATTTTGATATGTAACCCCTTTGGGATTAAGCTAGTAAATTACGTCGGCTATAATTGGGTTTCTGTTTTGAGAAAATTAAATAAATATGTTTTAAAAACTAAAACACCTTTAAACACTCAGTCAACCATTATATAACCCTCACAAACACCCTTCGTTTTTGGATTCCGCATATTTTAAAACGTATTTTAGAAAGTATTCAAAAAACGCAATTTTTCTCGGAATTTTAAAAAATATAAAAGAATATTGGTAAGAATAATCAAAATGAACAACTCAATTTTTTTTTAAAATCAATTCAAAATAAAAATTTACCCCGCAATTAATTTAGGGCTATTAATTTATCCCGGTTTAGTTTTAATTTACCTCAAAGAAAATAAATTATGCAAGAGCAGACAATTTAATTCATGAAAATA
>NTPY01000626.1:327217-345968 GCA_002922825.1 Brachionus calyciflorus | reverse complement strand
ACTTTCAATATCTTGACTCAATGATTTATGTTAAGCTTGAATGTTATTATTTGTTCTTGGTAAATTATTTTTAATTCTTTTGTAAACATTTCCAATATTTTATAGGAAAAATTGGTACATTTCTTTTCCTGTCGTCGTTCGAGACTGGTTTACCTATGTAATATTTTTCAAAATAATCTAAAATCACGAAAAAGTTTAACGGAGACATTGAAATTTTATTTTGTTATGTTTATAAACAACATCTTTTGCTGGAATAAAAGCTAGTAATTTTAAATATTTAAAACATTCTCTAAAATTTATTTCTGATTTATTATTGTAATTAGTTACTAAACCATTTAACTGAATGTGTTTATATAAATTTGATGTTAAATGAAAATAACATCCGCTAATGTTACAATTAGGATAACATAATTCATATAATATTGATTTTTGATAATCGCAGAAAATATACTCTGGATCACTAAAAACTAATTCTTTAATTAATTTAAATAGCCTTTGATAAGTAATTCCAGATTTATCTCTTAAAAAGGCATATAAAACAGGTAAATTCTTTCCTTTAGTTAAAACATTAATGGTAAATAATTGCTTGAAAAGGGTTAGACTTATGTCAAATGTCCCGTCTATGCACTATAACTTAACTTTAAGTAAAAAATCTAAATTTTCATGGGTAGCTAAAATAATTATCCTATCTAGATTATCTTCTCGAGTATCAGTTAACACAAATTGATATTCTGAAAAGGTTGAACTTAGTTGTTCAGGTATTTTTATTGACTAATATTTTAAACTCAAGTTCCTCAGGATCTGGAAGATCGTGATGACTTTTTTTGTAAAAAATAGAGGTTTATTATTTAAATCTGTATGGAGACGAATTTTAAAAGTTTTTTTCCTTTTTTTATAAGTGCTGTAATTACTTCGGCAATAAATTTTTTCTTTATGTTTTTTTTCTAAAATTAATTGGTTTACACCGACAATTAGCAATGGTTTACCTTTACTTGTTTTTGAGACTAAAACTTTTTCATCCAAAAACTCTTTGTGGTCACATGTCAATTCATTTGCAGATAAAGAATCTGAGCTATCGGAATCAGAATCAGATGAATTTAACTGATCAACATTGTAAATTAAATCATTATTAAAATCGAACGACAAATTTCGAATTCAATTTATAACTGAAGAACATTCATCATTTGTTTCTTTTATCGTTTAAAGGCGAAGATGTTGCAAGGGGTTCAAGTGTTTGTTGGCTAAAATTTCCTTTTTCTTTTGAGTTTCTTGGAATGATTCTATTTCTGCGTCTCAAGGGAGATTCAGAATCACAAAAAATTCAAATTTCAAATATTGCAACGTAATGTGGTTAAATTTTTCGCATAAAATTATTAAATTAAAACTATTTGCATAAATATTATTCTATGAAAATTATTCACACAAAAAATTAGTCTAATAAAAATTTTCGCATAATTTTTTTTCACAGATCTCATTCGATGAAATTTTTTTTTTCATAGAAATATTTTTCGCAGAAAGGAGATAGTGCCAATTCGAATCAAATAAATCAAATAAACATATTTTTTAGTGGTCATCTTTGAATGACAATATCTTTTTTTAAACAACAATCTAGTAAAGAAAATTTATACTAAATAATATTTGAGAAAATAAGCTTTAAAAATATAATAAAACTTAGGTTTAAGTAAAAGTTTTGAGTTTTTTTTAAACTCTTTCTTTTTAACCTGTTTTAACTTTAATTTTTTCAATAAAACCTTATTTATGAAATTTGTTTCTAAAAATTTTTTAATTTGTTAAAAAAGCCCATAAAGAAATTTAAATATTTTTTGCCAACATTAATGTTTGAAAGGTAAAACTCATCTTCATTGAGAAATAAAAACAGAATGTTGATTTCTGCAAAAATGAACGTAGTTTTAAAAGAGCGAAATAATTTTTCGCAATAATTAAAAAATCAAAGTAAAAATCAAAGTTAATTTATATATATCTCTAGGTTTCGACAAGTTTTTTTTACTTCTCTGTGACAACGACGGTAATTGTTTGAGTAATATATAATTAAAAAATTTGTCAGAGTTCTTATGTATCCTTAGTATATTTAAAAATTTACGAAATTTACCAAATCCTCTTACCAAATAAGCAAATTATTTCAAAAAAATAAACAAGTTAGTTACGATGGGAACACTCACAAATTGATTTTTTTGCAATTTTTTGGAAATATTTTTTATTTGATTTTATTTATTGGATGCAAAAAAATTTAAAAACCACACGGTTAAAGTCTCTTACACCGTAAATATTTTGAGTGCTTGTTTTGGTTATAATGTAAAAAATTACCAAGTGATTTTATTCCGATGATATTATAGTAAATAATTACTAAATGATTTTAGTCAAAGTCGAATATATTTTATAAAAATTTTAATTATGCAAAAAAAAGAAATTAATTAAAAAATATATATTACAATCACAATTTATCTTGATTATTTCATTTTTCTACAAAAAAAAAATACATGAAAATTTAAGTTCAAATTAAAAAATACTCCACACTAAAAAAAAAATTATATTGGTGACGATGGTGTTCCACATATTCCAAATGCATATAGATCAGATTTTTCCAATCCTTTTTTGATTGGTTTGGACCCAAAAAAAGTTTCGGATTTTGGTCTCAATTTTACTTCATGGTTAGCCTCTCCTTCAATTCGGCAATCAAATATTGGGTCTTCTTTATTTTTAAAGTCCCATTCACTTATTTCAAAAATAAATCTTAAAAAATTTAATCAACTTTAAAAATCTATGCATCTAAGTTTTCATGTTGTTTGACAAAACACCTTATACAACCCTCGTTCTCACAGTTATATATACCACGCCAAAAACAAGAATTTTTTCTAGTCCCTGTTCGAAATGCATTACTATAGTGTCTTAAAATACATTTTTCTTCAAGTAAATTAATACAATCAGAAAAAAATTCAGCTGAAGAACTATTTAATTTACTCTTTTCTGAGTAAATATTTCGATTTTCATAGATTATTGAAAAAACTTCATATTTTACTTTGAATTTGGAAAGAAGAAACTAAACATAAAGTTTTAAAAACAATTAAATTTTTTCAAAAAAAAATCTAAATCAAATCGACTTTAAAAGTAAAATTTTAGATGTACATTACTGTACGATTACAAAATTTATAACCACAAGAATCGAATTGGCAGAAAATCATTTAAAAATTGTATTATGATTTAATTAAAAGAAATACATTCAATGAGTTGAAAAAAAAAGAAGAAGAGCAAAAAATTGATGACTGTGAAGAAAACGAGTATTTTAGTTTACAAATTTTGGATACATTTTTTAAATATATTTATAGTAGTATTACCTGGCAATATTTTTCAGCATCTATTATTGGCTGATTTTCGTTTAAACTCCAGATTATCGATTTTCTTTGAATTCCTATTGGTTGCACATAAATTATCGATTATTTCGGACAAAATAACCATGTCACCATTCGATGACCCCCTCTTCGAGAAGGGGACCCTACATTAATTATCAGCCAATAATAGATGATGAAAAAATTATAATTAGTTTTACCAATTAGTTAACAGATGGTGTTTTTTCAACCAGAAAAAATTAATTTCTTGAAAAAAAAACAAAAAAATTATAATCCGATTAAGTCTTTTTTTATTATAAAATATTTTAAATCACCGCATGATAACTTAATCTAATTATTATAACTCATCCATAAAAATTCTTTAATGACTAACTTTCGGATTAAAATTTTTTTTTGACTTATCGAAATTCTAAGACAGATAATCCAAATCCTCTATTCCTGAAGCATCAATATTTTTTAAATTTAAGGAATATAATTTTTTTTTTCTTCTATAAAAATAACTGTTTTTTTTATTATCTAAAATTTTAAATAAAAAATTTACGATACAACTCTTAAAAAAATGAATCACAAATGTGTTTTTTGTTCATTTATGCTTTTTCCTTGTGATTGTCCAAGTTGTAAAAACGGAAAAAATTTGCAACAATGTTTGAGATGTTTTCTTAGAGATGTTGAAAGAAAAAAGATTATCAAGAGTAAAAATTTCTTTTCATTTTTAAAATTAATATTTTATTTAATTTTTTATTTTTAAAGATGTGGATAAAATAGTATTTGATTTGGCAGTTCTTAATAGTAACGAACAAATAGACTCAAATGAAAGACTCATAAATATTTATACTGTCTTAGATTTAAATCAAGTGAAAATCGAACAACTAAGTGAAATAACAATTGAAAAAATTCGCTTTATGGAGAAAATTTATCTAAACCAAGAAAGAGAAAGTTTTTTGCAAGATGATGTCTATGAATATTATCCTGGTAATCAATTAGAACAAGAAAGAGGAAGTGTATACCAAGACGATGTCTATGAATATTATCCTAGTAATCAATTAGAACAAGAAAGAGAAACTTCATCCCAAGACGATGTCTATGAATATTATCCTGGAAATCAATGGCAAGGTTTTAATTTTGATGTATTAGTTTTAGTCAAAAAAATGTACAATTAGAATAAAATTCAATTATTTAGAATGTTTTTATTTTGTAGTTGTTTTTAGTTTTTTTTTTTTAGTTCTAGTTAGTTTTATTTTATTAAAAATAAACTTTTTAAAAAAAATAGGGTTTATTTTTCGCAAAAAAAAAATTCTGTTTATTTATTGAATAGAATTAACCTCAAAATTTGGTTGAAAACTTTAAGGTTTCAAAAAAAGTTCAAGTAAAAAACACTTTTAGAATACAATTTTATTTTTGTAAAATATCATTTTTTATTTCTTTTTTTTAAACGATGATTCAAACCATTCAAAAGGATTTCATAAATCTTGTAATCTTCTTATTTTAAAAAAAACAACCATATTTAACAATGATACATAAAAAAATAAAAGTTTTTGAGTTAATTTTTTTAAGAAGCTATTTTTGATTGTAAAAATAAAACTTAAGTTGTGCTTTTCAAAATGTTTTAATATTCTTTTATTAAAATTTTTGATAAAAATATTTGGCATCACATTAAATTGAAGGTCACACATATTTTTTTAATTTCAATTGTCATAAAAAAAATCTGGTCAGTGGGTGTATTAAATAAATAATTTAGTTTTTAACTAAAAGATTAACCTTAAATTAATGCAATGAGTTTTTTTTAATTTTTAAGATTTTATTTACTAAGAGTTGTTTTTCTAATGTAATTCCAACAAATAACGTTTCGTTAAAAAAGTGATTTTAAACAAATTTATTTTTTATTTTTTAATTCAGTTTTATTTCAGTTATTTTAACAAATTTATTATCTATTTTTGAAAAATAAAAAACAAATTGTATTTAAAAAATTGATTTTTTTCAATTTATTAAAAATACTAGTTAGAACTTTTTGAAATGAGATTCATATTTAGTCATAAAAAATTGAAATACATCATTTAAAAAATTTTAGATTTTATTTACAAAATGAATATTTTGAATTTAGCTGTAGAAGAATTAATGTCTGAATATCCATACATTTTTGATCAAATTAATAATGAGCAACCTCATTTGAATATTGAATTGGTTTTAAATTTGACTGAAAATGAACAAAATGGTGAAAGAGTTCAATACGGTGGAAATTTTAATCATTTTATATCACGAACTAGCAGCTCACATAATAATAAGTTCAACTCAACCCTAACGACTTATAAAATAGGGTTTAGTCACAATTTAGAGAGTTTTAGTGCGGCTTCAGAGCAAATAAAAACAGTCTTTGAGAATTTAACAAATGAATTTTGTTCACAAATGGGTCTGCATGACAAAATTAGAATTGTTTTTTATCATGATTCGCTTGAGAGGCCAATCAGTATTCCATTTTTGAAGCGATCACAAGTCACAGCTCAAACCCTTATTGACAGCTTTGAACGCGTGGCTCAGTCATACAAGGATGTAAAACTAAATGAAAACAATGCTCTTACTGCTCACGTTATTATTGCTCGTCTTCCATCTGGTTCTGGGCGAAAAATACTAAATCTGAAAAAAAGACAAACGCCATACACAAAGAAAAAAGATCAAGTAAAAAAAGCACAAGTAAACTCATTTCAAAATTATTGTGAGAACCAGTGATGCATTATTCCTGTTTATAATAACGATAATTTATGTGCAGTTAGAGCAATAATTATCGGTAAAGCATATGCTGACAACAACCCTATCAAGACCGAATTAGCAAAACCATATAGTAAACAGCTTGATCAGCAATTATTAAGGGTTGTTAAAGACCTTTTTTTATCAAATCAACCATGTGGATTAGAAGAAATTAAGAGAATAGAAGCGTATTTTCGAGATTATCAAATTACAATTATAAACTGTGACGGTAAATTAGACAAAAAACCAATATACATTGGTCCAAAAAACATTAAACACATTTATCTTTGTTATACTGGTACACATTACAATGTAATTACTTCTATGAAACGTTTCTATAATCGTTCCTACTATTGTGATTTTTGTAAAATTGCATACAACAATTTAGAAGATCATTTTTGTATCAAATGCTGTACAAGTTGTAATCGGACAAATTGTAATGAATCAGTTGTTCAACAATGTTTACTATGCAAAAAAGACTGTAATTCTGAAAAATGTTTAACAATTCATAACGAGAGGTTTTGTAAAGAAGTAAAAAATTGTAAAAATTGTAATTTTTATAAAAACAAAAAACATGTTTGTAAAGAAAATGAGAGGTGGTGCAAAAATTGTAGTAAATCAGTCGATGAAACACACAGATGTTATATTAAAAAAGATAAAGAGAAGATAACTGATAAAGATTTTGGAGGCTTTATTTTTTTCGATTATGAAGCCTGTCAAATCAATGGTGTTCATGTTCCAAATTTAGTAATGGCGAAAAAAATTTGTGTAAAATGCATCGATGCTCGAGTTGAATGTGAATATTGTCAACAAAAATATGTTTTTTATGATAACGAAATATTTTGTCATTGGCTGTTTAAACATGAGAACTTTATTGCAATAGCTCACAATCTCAAAGGATATGACGGTGTTTTTATTCTCAAGTATATTTTGACTTCATTTTTACCAAAAGATTCAATGCCAAGTGTAATTGTCAATGGGACCAAGATACTAAGTATAAAATTTAGAAAAATCAAGTTAATTGATTCCCATTCGTTTTTATCCATGCCATTAGGAGACTTTTCAAATACATTTAATCTAAAAGAAACAAAAGGTCATTTTCCACATCTTTTTAACTTACCAGAAAACCAAAATTATATTGGTCCTTATCCGGACAAAAAGTATTACGGATCTGATTTTTTTGGGTAAAAAGAAGTAAAAAGAAGGCTGAATTTGATAAATGGTACGATTTGGTTAAGCATGAAACATTCGATTTTAAGAAGCAATTTCTTGATTATTGTTGGAGTGATGTCATTCTATTGGCTGAAGGTTGCATGGCTTTCAGAAAAATTAAAATGGAAAGAACTAAACTTTCTCCAACCGATTATGGAATCGATCCATTTTTGACTTCAATAACAATTGCATCACTTTGTCACCACATTTTTCGTTCAAAAATTATGAAAGAAGAAACAATTGGCATAATTCCAGAGAATGGTTATCATCCTGAACATAAAACATCTATAAAGTGTCAACTTTGGTTAGAATTTTTGTCAGAAAAAAACAATATTCGAATTCAGCATAGCAAGAACGGTGGAGAAATTCAGGTGGGTAGATATCGTATTGATGGATATGATCAATGTTCAAACACTTATTACGAATTTCACGGTTGTTTGTTTCACGGTTGTCCAAAGTGTTTCAAGTCGGATACATTTAATAGTTTCAAGCAAGAACTAATGGGGACGACTTTTGAAAAACATCTCAAACGAATAAGAGAAATAAAAAAGATAATAAATGATGCTAATTTAATTGAAATTTGGGAATGTGATTGGGAAAAAAAGGTTAAAAATGATCCTGAACTTGGAATATATTTGAAACAATGTAAAATTCAGGAACCAATAAACCTACGTGATGCATTGTTTGGTGGTCGAACAAATGGTGTTAAACTTCATCATAAATGTACAGGTAACGAAGAAATAGGTTATGACGACATTACTTCATTGTATCCTTTCGTTTAAAAATATTGTAATTATTCAATCGGTCATCCAGAATTACAGACAGAGAATTTCGGTGATGTGTTTAAATCGTTTGGATTTATAAAATGTAAAATCTTACCGCCTCGTGAGCTCTATTTTCCCGTTCTTCCCTCGCGTATAAACAACAAACTCGTTTTTCCACTTTGTCGTACATGTGCAGAATTACAACAAAATAGATGTACTCACTCGGTTGAAGAAAAATGTTTGGAAGGTACATGGGTAACTTTAGAAGTTCAAGAAGCATTACGTCAAGGATATCAAATAGTTGAAATTTATGAAGTATGGAATTGGGAAAAAATGGGTTTGTTATTTGGAGACTATGTTGACATGTTTTTAAAAGGTAAACAGGAAGCAGATGGATATCCTGAGAATGCCAAAACCAACGAGGAAAAGGAAAAATATATTAGAAATTATTTCAAAAGGGAAGGCATTCAATTAGATGCTGATAAAATACAAAAAAACAAAGGTCTAAGATCAGTGATGAAAATGTTATTGAATTCATTTTGGGGAAGATTCGGTATGAATACAAACAAAACTCAGTACAAAGTTATTTCAGATCCATTAGAATGGTTTGAAATGGTTTCTGATGATCAATTTATTATACACAACGCTGATTTTTCTCATGAAAATTATGTTCAGGTTTTTTATTCGACAAATGTTGAAATGCACTCAGGAATTTAAAAACAAGTGTTGTTTTAGCTGCTTTTGTAACATGTCATGCAAGGCTTAAACTTTATGAAGAATTAAAAAAGATAGACAAGAGAGTTTTATATTTTGATACAGACTCAATCATATATGTAAGGTCTCCAGGTCAGTATAGACCACAATTAGGTGATTATCTAGGAGATTTTACTGATGAAATAAAAAAGAAAAGTGCATCACATATAGTTGAGTTTATTTCAGCTGGACCGAAAAATTATGCTTATAAGATGGATAATGGAAAAACAAGTTGTACAGTTAAAGGCTTTACTCTAAATCATATTTCAAGCTTGGTTGTTAATTTTGATTCAATTAGAGATATTGTTTTGAATGAAAGAGAAAAAAAGCTTCAAGTGGAACAACTTAAGTTTTCTAGAGACAAAAATAACTGGTTTATCAAGACAGATATTGTATCAAAAATGTATGGTTTTGTTTATGATAAGCGTATCCTCTTGGATTCTTTTTACACATTACCATATGGTTATTGATTTTTTTGTATTTACTTTGTGTTATTGATTTTTTTGTATTTACTTTGTGTTATTGATTTTTTTTGTATTTACTTTGTGTTATTGATTTTTTTATTAATCTATTTTATTGATTTTTTATTAATGGAATTTATTAATTTGATAAAAAAAAAATAAAATTTTAAAAACAGATTTCTTTTTTCGCATTATTGATTTTTTTTACTTTATAAATAAGATCAAAAATTAGATTAGTTATAAAAATGGAAATAATAATTATTAAGGAAAAAGAATTTGAAGAAATAATATATACAGATATTTTGAATTTGGCATTTGAAATATCAATTTCAAGTTGTGAAGGTTGTATACATAATTACGGTGCTCAACACGGTCATTCTTGTCTTAACCCATTCTTTTACAATTTAGCATTAGAAAAAGCAATTGAGAAAGTAAAAAAAGAATATAATATAATAGATAATTTGGACTTTTTTTATGAAAAACATCACATGAGAGATTATTAGAATGGCTCAAGCAATGATAGAAATGAGATTTAAAAAGAATACATCAACACAGACTGCAGATAATTTTGATTTTACTTTTTTATTATCAAAAACAAAGAGTGTGCGATTGTACAAATCACGTTCATACAAAGATTATGTTTTGAGTTTGAGTTTAAACAGATCAAAAAAGTTAATAATAACAAAATCAATTTGGAAAATTTTTAAAATTTATATTCCTTTAATTGATAAACTTTTAATTTAAATAAAAAATTTTCAAATAATGAATTGGTTTGTTGATCCTTTTATTTTTAAACATCCTTTTACCTGCACTATAGCTGGTCCAACTCAGTCTGGTAAGACTTGGCTTATTAAAAGAGTACTGGTCTACAATGCTGATCTTTTTGATATTCCACCAAAAAATATAACTTATTGTTACTCTGCGTGGCAGACAAGTTTTGATGGTTTTAATGAAATCTCTCCAAATGTAAAATTTCACAAAGGAATCCCTGATATAGATGAAATAGATACATCGGAACCAAATCTAATTATTTTAGATGATTTAATGAAAGAATGTGAAGAAAATACTGCTATTCAAAAGTTCACATCACAAAAACATTAGTGTATTTTTTATAACACAAAATATCTTTTCAAAAGGAAAATTTACAAGGACATTGAATTTAAACAGTCATTACTTGATTTTATTTAATAATCCAAGAGATAGATTACAAATAGGGACATTGGCAAGACAGATGTTTCCAAACAAAATCAAGTTTTTTATGGAGGCTTTTGAAGATGCAGCATCAAAACCGCATGGTTATTTGTTAATTGATCTTAAGCAATCAACAGAAGAGAGGAATAGGATACAGACTGGGATTACATCTGATGATTTAAGAATAATTTATACATCAAAAGATTAAATTTGTTTTTAAAATTTTATTTAATAAAAAAATTAAAAACTAGTTTTTAAATTTTTAATTATCCTATCATTTTTAGTGGAATCATCATAAAAAAAGTTACAAAACTTTTCCATTGAATATCCATTACATCTAAGAATTAAAAACAACAAACAATAATAACCACAATAGTCCGAATTGACACTTTGAATTGCCTTTAATTGTAAATTAATCCATTCGAATATTTGTCTATGTAATCATCTAATCCAAAATAATTAGGTGAATTTCCATAAGAATCAAAAAAATTGCACGTTTTTTGGGCATCATAATAAAATGCTAACCAGTGCATGCCTTCATGCGATCGATCAGCCGTATTTAAAATAAAACAGCAAGGATAGGATTTAATAAAAGGTAGTTCATTTCTAGCATATACTCCAATGAAATTTTTGTTTGTTTGTGGGTTACTTTCTAGTATTTTTTTAAGTTAAATTGAATTCATTATATTTTGTAATCATAAGAGACTTCAAATTTATTATTTATTTCTACCAAATTGTCATATTCCAAATAAAATATTACAACAATTGAATCATCGAGTGAATCTGCAAATGTTAGTCCAACATCAAGATTACCAGTTCTTATAATATTAAATTGATCACCACTACATAAATCTGAAGTCAAATCAAAAGCAAATAAACTATATCCTTTTGGGTAATCTTCTCTTGATATATCGTTACCTGTAGCAAATACAGGCTTGTCAATATTCTCAAACAATGAATAATATCCACGAATGTATTGATTTTTAGCAAAATTAAATTCCAAAGGTTTATAATATGGGGACGATTGACCATCAACCATTAAATTTAATTTTGTAAGGTTAAAATGGCCAAAGTTAAAGGGATTTTGATCAAGAACACCATTTAATTAAGTATCTATCTGTATTAAAAATGTCGCAGTGTAGTCTTCCTATTAATTCAATTTTTCCATTCCCACTATTAAGAATTTTGTTACGTTTTACATAACCTGAATTAGCTACAAAATTAGCATCACCTTGAGAACCAATGGTATCGAATCTTCCAGCATCATCTCTATAGAATAAATTTGATTGTAAATAGGAATTCTTCGAGTCTTGACCATAGTTTAACAAATCAGTTATATAAGCTTTATAAGGATACACATTGTTTGAATTTTCAAAGCTTTGACCATTAAATGATAACTTTACTTGTGAGAACAGTGAATGCAAAAAATTGTTTATTGGAGCTGTTGCATCATCACCCGTAACTAAAACCTTATCTTTATAAATTGAGACTTGTAAATATAGACTTGTTCTAGATAATTGTAAATAGTGATTAGTGGACCCCTCATATCTGAATTCTATTGGTGTACCTACGGATAACGAAGATGTCGGGTTAATCTCAAACCAGCCACCGCTAACTATACTAGTGTTTGTACTAGGTGTCATAAACAAATCTAATTCAGACTTGGCACATTCATTTGAATCTGTAAAAAGTTTCATTTTCTCTTATCAAAAATGTCTAAAATCCTTTTTTTAAATTTTTTCTTTTTTGTTTTAGATTTTCTCTTTCTACTATTTATAGTCATATTTGGACTTAGAGCTAATCCTTCACCCTCATGAGGATTAAATCTTTCTGAGATATTTTTGATGCTTTCGCTAAGTCTTTTTGCACTTGATTTTAAATCTTCTCCAGATAACGAGTCATTAACTACATTAGCTGCAGATTTTAGTAATTCTTTTCCAACTGTTTTTACAGCAGGGAGAGCATTCTCTCTTACGATTGGCATAATATATTTGAAAATTCTTCTAAAAATACCACCTAGACCATAACCTTTTTGATATAATGAACCTTGAAAGTAAGGTAGTCCACTTCCAGCTTGTTTTAAATAATATTCTCTAAAATCCATTTAATTTTCTAAAGTGAAGAGTTGAAATAATATTTCCTTTTAACAAAATCTGATCTTCTAAATCTGCAGTGTATTCGATGTTAAAGTTATTTATTGTTTGATTTTTTACTTTTACATATTGAAGTACATATATATCTGCTTTGTTGACATTAGAAATTAAATCCTTAATGTAAACACTTGAAAGTAACGGTGATTCTCTAGATCCAAATTCTCGGATTCAACTAAGCTTGACTTTACATAAAAATTTCTTAGATGATTAAATTTATGTCCTTTGAATTTAAAAAAGGTTTTATTGGCTTTCTCATATGATTCATCAATGTGATTTTTGTCAACATCCATGACATAATAAGCCCATCCATCAGGTACATCTAGAGAAAACTCTAAATTATCTTCATTTAAAAAAATTTTAGGTTTACCACCTAATTGTGAGGATGACCATTCCATAAGTTTATAGTTTGCATTTTTAATAATTGTCTCAACTGATTCACCATCATTAGCATTAATTTTAAGAGAGAACATGTCCATATTTTGACTAGGTGGAAAAATATTGATAGTTGCAATACAATTGGATTGGACGTTTTTGAAAATAGACTGGACCAGTGCAACCTCGTATTCTCCATCGAATTCAATGGGTTTTTGAGGTCTATATTCGCACCACGTAGTCTCATAATCTGGTTGATGTTTAGTTGGACCACTAGTAAGAGTGATATAGAAATCCATAGTTTTTTAATTTTAGTTTTAGTTTTTTGAAAATTTTTGTAAAAATCAGGAATTGATGAGGAATTTTTGAATTTATGATCTTGAATTTATACTTGTTTGGTCTGAAATGAAGCTTAACTATAACACGTCCGTTTTCAAAACGAATTTTTTTCCCTGTATCGTCTCTTATCTCAACTTTTATTCAATTAATATTATATTTGTTTACAGATAAGTAATGAGGATTATCATAATTTACCCATGCAGTTTTTAGGTAGCTATTATCTACAACAACACTCCGAAGCAATGGAGCGTATGCATCTCCGACATATTGATAGTCAATTATATCACAGTATATAAAAAGAGAGTTTATTATATTAGGTGAGGGATCATTTATTATTCCCGACTCTAGATATCTTTTATCACCAGTCACTTCATACCACTTAGATTCTAGATTAAAAATTCTCAAAATGTCCCCATCAAATCGGATCCGATATTCACGTGTATACATTATAAACCTATATGGGTCTGAAGAAAAAGATGGAATCGCTCTGAAATAATCAGAAGATTTAATTTCGTCAACAACATCTTCATCTCTAAGATTACTTGTAAAAGGGTTTTTAGGGATTTTAATATTTTGAGGAATTTCTTTATTAGATTTTCCTAATTCCAAACGTCTATCGTATTCTTTGTTTATATAATATTTCCAAATTTCTCCATTTAGTCTACTTGTGAACGTATAATATTTTCACCATCATGATAGACTAATTTGAATACATCGTAATTTGGACTATTCAATGGTTGTATGAACAGTTGACCAACTTCTAGACTCCATGAATGTTTGTAAGTCAATTCAACTAGAGCAACCTCGTATTGAACTTCAAGTCGAATCGGTTCTTTAAGTAATACAGTGAAATCTGTCATTGTATTCTCTGGATAGAGGTCCATTGAACTATTACTAGGCAATGTAACATAAAAACTCATTTTTGTATTAAATCTTCTTTTTTTACCCAGCTATTAAATGATTTCGGATAACCAAGCCAACTAACAAAATATTCTATTCTATTATTTATCTTTCTCTTCCTTAAAATTTTATCTATTTGATATATTTCTTCTTTTTTATTTATTTTTTGAAGTTCTTGCTCATATAATCTACCTTCTATTGTCTCATCATTTAAATCTTTTATTATATAAGTCGCTGGATTAGAATAGACAATTTTATCTATAACAAATATTTCGCGATTCCAATTTGGAGTATATCCTTTTTCAAACAAACATTTATTCTTTGAGATTCTGACTTTATCGCCTATTTTAAAGTTTAATGTAAGGACCGAATCATCACCAGTGTTTCTATCATATCCGTAAATATTTTCAAAAACTTTTTCTTCATTTTTATATGAGACGTTACTAGGTGTAGTTTATATTGTTCTATGATAGGTATTGTTATATGAATCAACAAGATTGTCGAGAACTTTAGTGTAATCATGATTATTTTTGTAAGTAAAATATCGCCACATTTTTTCTTTCAATGTCCGATTAAATCTCTCAACAACAGACGCTTTAAGTTCAGAATTTGTTGTATAGAAGTGAACATTCATTTTCTTCAAATAATCTTGAACAGGTTTATTTAAAAATTCACGGCCTTTATCCGTTTGAAGTTTTACTGGTTTGCGCGATTTAAAAATGGTTGTTTATGCCTCAAGAATTGATTCAGACGTTTTGTTTTTTAATGGTTGAACCCAAGCGAATTTGCTAAAAACATCAATTACAGTAAGTAAAAACTTAAATCCTTTATTTTCTTTAGAGATATTTGAGACATCAACTAGATCTGCTTGCCACAAGTCATCGATTCCGTTTGAAATTACTTTTTCACGTAGAAACTTTTTTCTTAATGGTCTATGAAGTGTATACGGTTCTTGTTCTAATAACCAATCATTTAACTTGTTCTTGTTTTTAACAGTATGCTTAAAGGATGTATGGCCAGTAAACGAAGCTGGAGCTGGAGGATCAAAGTATTTTAAAAATTTTGACATTTTCATTTAAAAGATTCCCAATATTTTGAAATATTGACAGGCTTTCTTTTTTTTGGTCTTGAATTTAACTCTCTTATTTCGTTTACTTTTTTCTTTTTTTTGGCTACTTCAGTTATTTCTCGATAGGTTTGATCTGATATTGGTCGTTTAGACCTCGTTGTCTCTGCTGGTGGTCTTTGAAAAATTGATTGATTTAAAATTGAATCAGGTGTTTCATTCATTGAATTATTTGAATCATTTAAAGAAATATTTTTCAGTGAAAAATCTGAGGGATCGTTGTTTGAAATTCTTGAATTATTTAAAGAATAATCTCTAAGTGTAAAATCTGACAAATCGTTATTCGATTCATTCATAGAAATGTTCCGTGGTGTAAAATTGTTTGACTGATTGTAATTTTTTAAAGTTTTATTCAACATATTAGAGAATCTACGTAAATCAGCACTAAAAGGTGTCAAAGATTCTTCTTTTATCCAATCATAGGTGTTTTGATCTTGAAATTCATCGTTTTCATTTTTAACCGATTGAAGCTCTTCATCTATTTTATCATAATTTCTATCAATATTACCAGGAGTGTTTTCTGACATTGGTTGACCAGGTATATTATTTTTTAAATTTTTTTGAACCAAATTGTTAAACATTGATATCTTATCTTCTTTTGATAATTTTTTATTCGATAAAATTTTTTTTCTGGTATCATTCTTATAATCAGTTTTTAATGAATTAAAAGGTATCACCATCCATTTTTTTGTGAACTTCATTCTTTAGAAATTGCACTTGACAGTATTGTTGCTAGACCACTTATTACTGAGGGTAACAAAATTTGTAAAAATCCTCCTTTTTGAATAAGTATTTTTTTCTTTTCTTTTAATGAATTTTTTATCAATAATTTGCGCAAACTGTTTTTATACTTCATCAGTTTATTTTTATCATCATCTTTTAATTCAACATTTCCTTTGTGGGTATTAATAATACACTCACAAAGACAGAGAATTAAATCTTTATTTGCACCATTTAAAATAGAATTTCTCATTTTCTAATCGCATTTTGCGAGAATTTTTAAGTAGTCAAAATTCTGAGATATTTTTTTCATTCTGTACCATAAATAAAAAAATTTATTTAAATTAAAAAAAAAATTTTATTGAAAAAAAAATTGTCTAAAAAAATTGACAAATAAAAAATTAAACGAAAAAATTGTCAAAAATAACAAAAAAAATGACAAATAAAATTTAACAATTATAAATATTAAAAAAATAATTTAACATGGAAAAAAAAATTCAATTTAAACTTTATAGATAACACCAATATTTAATTCTAGACAAATTTTCTGAAAATCCATAAAAAATTCATTGGAAAAAGACCATTCTTTTTCTGTTGAAGCAATTTTTCTTATTACAGACAATTTTGACCAAAGCGGTTTCGGAATCGGAAGTTTGACTGTAAAATAATCCTGATTTAAAATTAATATTACACCTTTTTCATTTGATTTTTGTTCATCTTGTTTTTCAACAAAATCAAAACTTATCTGTGATTGTCTGAAAATAGATAACAACTCATCTTCTAATTCAATAGGAACACTACATAGCTTTTTGCTTCCATTAAACCTTGCTCCTCTAATTGATTTTATTTTTTCAATTATTATCTTGTTGAATTTGAATGACAATTCCAATTGTTGATTGTTTTTGTAGATTTCGACATTCATTTTTTAAAATAGATTAATTAAACATACTTCTCGATCATTTAAATACAAAAATAACATCTGTCAATTTTCACTAAAAAATAGATTTATTGGTTTTTTATGTTAATTATCTTTTAATTTTATTGGATGAAAATTAAAGCAGGGTCCCCCTCGTCAAGGAGGGGGGTCATCGAATGGTGACATGGTTATTTTGTCCGAAATAATCGATAATTTATGTGCAACCAATAGGAATTCAAAGAAAATCGATAATCTGGAGTTTAAACGAAAATCAACCAATAATAGATGCTGAAAAATATTGCCAGGTAATACTACTATTTATTTAATGCCACTTTGGTCAGGCGTTATGTTAAATGATTTGGAAGAATTAAATGTTAAAACTAGGATAACAAACAATTATGTAGAGTGCAATTTCAAAATAATTAAGCACGATATTTTGAAACTTAGGTTAAATCTTTGTTCTCCACATGAAATTTGCCTTAACTTCATTTTAAAAATAAGTGCAGAAAGCTTACAATATGATTTAGAAAAAAATATTTCTTTAAATGAAGTTCCCATTTCCATGCTTAAGGATGTGTGGGGGGACAAAAAAAAGCCTAAAAAAAATTCTTTATCATACTATGACTCATATCAACTACCAAAAAAGTCTAAGCAAGTAAGAGAAAAAAATTCTAAAAAACGATCAAACTCTGATTCAAGTATTTCGTCTAATATAGAAGATGAGACGCTTAAGACCATATCACCTCCTTCGCAAAGTTTCAGACATGTTAATTCAAATTTGCCTACAAATTCTTGTTCTTTTAAAGAAATGATCCGAACTATCGTCCCTTGCCTTAAATGATGACATGTATAGAATTTTAAAAAAGATTTTTGATTGTATTGATTTGAGTGATTGGGCTAAAGCTAAATTTATATGGTTAACTGAGGCTCTTAAGTTTGACAGGAACAGGCAATCATATGAATGTGTTGGAACAATTTACGACTTATATGTTAAGTTAATGCAACAATTTCAAGCATACTCTTTTAAAAAAGATTGTTCATTTTGCCCATTTAACTGTGTTTTAGAATCAAGTGGGTTTTTGTTAGGCTCAAATGGAATGTTTTATTTTGACAGTGAATGCAGAGAATGCAAAAACAAACTGTGTATTCAAATCGAGTTTATAAAAAAAAATAAACCATTATGGTTAATTTCTGAGTCCTGCAATTGCGAAATGAAAATAAATAAAATTCCCAAAGAGTGCGAATTTGATTCAACGAAATTCAGGCTAAAATGTATTTATTTATTCAAAAAACTACCATCAATAAATCATTTTGTTAGTGTATTTTATATTAATGATTTATTTTATTATTTTGATGACCTAGACCGAAATATGAAAGAAATTAAAACCCATATCGGGTCAGTTATTAACACAGTTAGTTGTGTAATTTATGAACGTTTATTAGTTTAGTTATTCAGAAGCTTTTAATCAAACAATTTTACTTTTATTTCATTTATTTTTCTTTAAGACAATAAATAAAATTTTCTAACATATTTTTCTGGTGTACGATTTCATTTTAATAATCTACGCAAAATTCTAGCCATACTTGCTCTCAGATAAGATTTAAATTTTTAACAAAATCTGAATAGTAAAATTTTTACTATTCAAGTTTTCAAGTTTCAAGGTTAATCAACAGGCTAGTGCCCATATCTATTGCTAGACTGATTAACACTTCATTTATTCAAAATTATTAAAAAAA